>AZLU01000279.1:0-49899 GCA_002224055.1 Pezizomycotina sp. ARF18 | reverse complement strand
CATCAACGACACCCTAGAACCGCCCGAGCTCGACGTCGGCCGATTACTTCCAGGACGCGGTGGAGGGGAAATTGGACGACGACGGCGACGTTACGGTTACGACGTTGACGGCGAAGGGTTTGCGGGAGGAGAAGAGTGGAGAGGACAGGCGGCGGGTGACGGTGAGGATGCCGAGGAGACGGAGGACGGAGCCGGATGCTATCAGCTGAGGATTTTGAGCGAGGTTGATGGTAATACTGGGTGATTTTGACGTACGTCTTTTCTCTCCGGTGCCGCTGCTGCCATTCTACTCAGTTATTCAGTGAAGCTAATTCTACTGTTACTTCTTCCGAGTGATTCATTATATTCTCTTTTTTTTCTTTTTTTTTCAGTTGGACGAATTTTCCCCACCCTTCCGGCGGCCAGTAGACAAATGGAGCTCCGACGAAGAAGACGAAAAAGAAGCATCCGACAAGCTCTCCTCTCTACGCGGCGATAAAACCGAAGGTGGCGTTAAGATCAAAGAACGGCAGAATAAAGTCCGGTTCGACCGCGACCCCGTCCGCCGCGTCCATACAGACGGCGATATCATCGGCATCAAGGCTCAAAATAATATGGCGAGCTTCTTCCCTACATTCAAAATGCCGAATTTCTCCACGGGGAATCTGGGAAATTTGCTGCCTAATGTGAAGATACCGTACGTGAACGCGGCGCAGTCGTACTGGAAGAACGCGAAAGATAAGCTTACGCCGAAGAAAGAACACCTCTGGGAGGGAAGGAGAATTTGGGAGGAAGAGCAAGATTTGAGCTCTTTTTCTTGTTGATATACGAATAAGGTAGCTTCTATTGTATATTATAATAATAATATACTATTTTCCTGGGTACAAACCGGATTCAACTTTAAAGTCTCCGTCTATCAGAGTACGGCACGCTTTTATCCAGGTTTCAGCACGTGCCTAGCTATTCTCCAAAGACATGTAAAAGCAAAAGATACCCACAGATAACCTTCGACTATTCAAGCCTTCCATGCCAGAAGCAAATCTGTTCAGGACGGACAGTCCACCATCAACAAAAACCCTGGTTTTCCACTTCGTGGAAAACCGCCATGCCTCTTTGAACATCTCCGCCGTCGTTGCACAACACTCCGAACTTCCGCATTATCCTATCGAAAGATTCGTAGTCCGGCTATACGTTTTCGTGGTGCCAACCCCACAACGGTATATCCGCGTGCTTGTCGAGTGAACAAAGTTCTTTTAGCACTCTTTTGATTGTATCGGAGAAATTGCGAGCTTTCTCCATAGCGCTGGAAGCAGTTGCTCTTGAATCATGTAGCTGAGGTTGGATCGACCAAGCGTGAATCCGCAGTTGCCGTACTCGCCCTTGCGAAAACGGACGTCCCTCCAGATTTCGTATATCCTAGTCACGGATGCTTTCTCGACCTTGAGCCTTGCTAGCGAGCATCGTGCACCTATGGCCGAAAAGTCTGGTAGTTTGAGAGTCCCTTTGGCAAGCGCTATCTCGTTGAGGAGGTTGTTAGAATAGCATTGTCTGCCGTCCCAGCAGATATCCAGCGTTTGAGCAATCAGCGACGCAAGAAGTGCTCTCGGAAGCTCCTTGTGCGTTGGGTGGATTTAGTACAATTCCGTCGTTATCATAATCTTGCTCCCACGCTCCGGGAATCTACCCACGTGCTAACGACTGCAGTGTTCGAGCGCGCGCGACGGGGGTTAATGGCTTCCACAGGTTCTATGTGGGCGGCATAATGAACGGGCGGGCATGGGCATGCAGTCAGACTTTCGATGCACCATCCAACAATGTGAAAAGCATGATTGTTTCCTTGAGGTAAGACTTTCTTGGAAGTACTTGCTCTTCCTGAAAATCCATCGCGCTTGGGATAGAGTTATTTGGCAGCGACGTTTAACACTGCGTTATCGCTGCTGCTGAGGCATTTCGATTATTTTCTTCTCGCTCATCTTTTGGCGATCGTGTTCCCACCGCGTAAATCAGGAAGTCTCCATCAGCCAAAGGATTTTTTTTTTTTTTTTAAAAAAAAAAAAAAAAAAAAAGTCTGGCGGTGTCAGAAATTATTTGCCGTACAAACTTCCAGCCAAATATCGAAAAAATACAAACCATCTAATCGTTATCAAATTCGATAATAAAACAATAGAGCCATCAAATTTAACAAGTTTTTAAAAATTGGCCAGCACTGAAATTTCAACGGCTACTTAGTCGAAAGTTTGCATTAGAAAACTCTGTCTGTTCTTCATTCTTACAAAAGAGTCTGTTCATGATCGAGGTTAACAAAATAGCACTGTATGATAACGTTAATACTTGTCTGTCACAACCTAGGGCAAGTATCCATGTTAATATCTTCTCTATTGTCATTCTTCATGCTCCTCTTAGGTGACCAACTTCCTAAAACTCGTTCAATTCGCCCTGATCCGTGTCATTGCAATCTCTTTCAAGTTGCTTTCATTTTTCTTCTTTCCTTACTTCGTCATTATTCAATTGATTCATTATAATCCCAGGCCCATTATCCATGCATTAGACGGCACCATTTACTGCCAATGCCCCCGACTTTGAATAATTCGGGTTCCTGACCCTGGTCTGGCACGTGCCGTCCGCATTGCTCCTGAAATAGCTGCCGTCCTGCTGCCGCCGAAATCCCTCGCCGGGTGGACGGTCGCTGCTATTTCCATTGGTAGCTAGCGCCGCTGGTATTGCTGACCCTCGTGGCCTTCTCCTTCCCTTTAAATTTCTGCATGTTATGCTTTTGGAGGTATCAAGTTTTTGTATTATCTCGTAGCGATATTGATAATTGGACGTTTGTCTTTCTATTTGCTGGGTTTTTAAAGGTTGTTAGTAATGTTGTCTTTCAATAAGAAATAGAAAAAAAGGAAAGAAAAAGAGAGACAACAGGAGTGAAGCTGCGAAGGGCAGTATTTAATAGCTACCAATAGTACTTAGTTGAAAGCAATATTGTGCATACTATTGACTCGATCCCTTATCCGAAGGTCATTGAAGACGTATTATGGGATGAATCATTGTACCGTGAAGTTATATAGTAGGAATTCAGGAACCAAGATAGCTCCTCGAAGGTCGAACGATTCCATAGAGTTAGATCTTTACTAAGAGTATGTAATTCTGGGTCATTCAATTCGATGCGTCTTGGAGCCGCCTCAAGAAGAGAATGCAATTTGTCTATCTCTTGCATTTATTCCTGGGGATAATAAATATTGGGATTGCTGCAACACTTCACTATGATATTTCCTCTTTTCTTCTCTTCCCGTATTATACAAATTACAATTGCACAAACTCAAAAGCGGGCCATCAGGTCCAATGACAGCACTCCTCCGGCAAGCTACAGCTCACCTGCTAGCTATAGCGTCATCCCGCCCGAGGCCCTAGCGCTGTTGGAAGCCAACGGGCCCGAGTGAAGCCAACCCCGCGGACGTGAGCTATCGAGGAACCAATGATCTAGATCTTGGACCGTTGCGAGGGAGATTATTCGACGACGCAATTCACAAGCTGACGAACCCAGCCTTACCAACGGCATTGGCGTGAGTCAAGGACATTCCGCCGCCGCAGGACAATAATCCGCCGGGAGCGCCAGGCGGACGGAGTTACCGACGGACCATACAGGATCTAATCACCACGGTTGTATGGAGCGTAGCGACTCGCAAGTTGACGAGGCCAGGCTTACTAGCGGCGTTGGGAACTTACGTAGGCATTCTGCGGAGCTGGTGCCGTGGGTGCGCCTGGCGGACGGGAGTTATCAGAGGCCCAATAGCATTGGTTTGGCACGCTATATGCCGACTGCTGGCTATGGCACGAGGTTTCCGCGTGGTCGGCGACAGCAGTTCGATGATGAAGTCGAACCGTTACCTCGGGTACCCAGCGGGACGGGAGCTATCGGAGGATCAATATTGTTCCTATTGGAATCGCCACGACGGGAGAGTAGGGAGCGAGAGCGACTCGGAATATGACGGATCCGAGACAGATAGTTCTTATAGGATGGTTAATGGTTATGATGCACTAGTTTAAGTTCAAGGAAGAAAGCTTTTTGTTGGAACACCGTGAAGGGGGATTGATCCTTGGGTTGATTGATGGAGATGATGGGGGGAAAGCTCCCCTATTTATGTACAATAAGACATATACATGATGTATGGTAATGGTGTTCCTACACTTTTAGTGTGAAATGGCAAATTATAACCATTTTCAAAAGAGTAGCGATAGTAATACAACCACAAGGTAATACAACAACAAAAACTAATAAAACGATTAAGGAAAGCTTGACAAGTACAAGTACATTCAAAGCTATGAAATTATCAAGAAATGAAGTCAAGATATATCGATATTCCACGACAATAGACAGCATATAACTTTGCTGCTTAGAATTAATCCCGGGATCCGCAAGCAGTTTTCTAGAATTAGAATCAGGATGTCTGTGGCTGAGGTATCTTTGGCCTCGTGTTCATATCAGCCTTAATCATATCCACCGTAGTCCCGCGAAGACCAATATCATTAATCGGCAACATCAGCCACTCCCTAGCCTTCGCGTCCGCTTGAGTAAGCCCACGTCGGGCCTCCATAGCTTCATTGTACTCTTCAATCTCAGCTTGCAGCTTAGGATCCGCATTCGCGCCAGCAGTAACGACGCCATATCCTGATTATCGAACCACCCCCTTCGCGAGCAGCTTCGGCCTGCGATCATTAATCAGATCCCCGACGTCCGCCGTCATCTTGGACACTTTGGTTTGGTGGAGGTATCCTTGCTTCCAGAAGTCGAACTTGGCGCGAACTGTTCGTCCATTTTCCAGGTGCGTAGTAGGTGGTATCTTTGGGACCCCAGCAGACGGTGTTGAGGAACTGAGCCATCATGGCCAGGCGTAGTTGTCTGCGTTACCGAGGGCGGCGCGGGGCGCTCCGTAAGCTAGGGCTTCGCAGCCGTAGGGGCCGTAGAATACGTCCATTATTTCGCCGTTTTTGTCGATGTTGGGCGAGCCGGTGTCGGCCATGTGGGCGAGCTCGTGGACGACGGTTAAGGAACGCACCTTAAAAAAAAAAAAAAAAAAAAAAAAATTAGCTGAGATGCAATTCACTCCAAGGGGGCAGGTTTTATGAATGTAATTTGAATAAAGATATTTTGTTCCTTACTCTTCCAAATCGCCCAAATGATCCGCCCCGCTCATATCGAGCCACGGACGTCGACCATATTATCCGACGTACACTTAAGATTCGACAAATCCTTACTCCTCGTAGATATACCCGCCTTATCAAAAAACAGCGAGCAGAAGTTAATACGCCTATCCGCCTTCTTGGTTTCCGCTTGAACATCAGGCTTCTGGCAAGCCGCGTCCTGGAAGTCGCAAGTAATTTCCAACTTCGTGCTATCGTCGTGAGGGACTTCTGGATCTGCTTAGCGACGTTGTTCACGATGGAGAGCACAGTGGTTCCCGGGGGCATCCCGAGTACTTGTACGTGTCGACCCGATCACTGGCCTTGTGAGGCTCGAAGAACGTTTTGAACGGCAGGGAGGTGGGCTGCGCCGTGGCGAGCCAGTTGTTTGTGATGAGCGCCGCCTCTGCCATGGCGTTCATGACGGTTTTCTGCTGATCGGGGGTGCAGGCGCCGTTCCGCTCGGAAAGGAAACCTGCTTCCGGACGTCGGGTCCCGGAATGTTGGGCATCCTGTGATGGCTGGCCGCGAGAGCGGAAAGATAACATTTTACGATGCTAGCATGTCTGTGAGCCGGATAGAGATCGAACACGGGCTCTTCTTGGCTTAAAATAACTAGAACGTAGAACGAGAGACTAAAGTGAAATTTAAACACAAAAAGTAAAGAACGACTGAAAGAATAACAGAATAAATGAATGGATAGAGCTTGTCGAGAGAGTAGACTTATTCTAGCTGTAAATCTAAACTAGGCAAATCAAAGCCTCTTTATAATAACTCACTGAAGCTCGAAGTCCGCTGGCGATCCACGGCCCCAGACACACGCCTTCTGCATTTTACCCGGTAGAAGCTCCAGGCACACATATCTGATATCCAACAGTCTACGCGATGGTCGATAAAAGGTTCTCGGGCATCGAATGAATTGCATGATAGCTATGTCTCGCCAAGTCATATCTAGAACACTGTGTACGATCGCAATACGACGTCCGCCTTCGCAGTGAATGTCCGATGAAGTAGAAGCTTTAGAAAATTTTCGTGTTACATTGACGGTGTTGAACTTTCACCGATGCTACCATTGGAGTAACGAGGACGCTTTTAAATTACGTTCGCGCTAAAAGGAGAGAAGTGCTATTAATATCGCGCAGATACGGGTTTTAAGCTTAGCTTGGATCCCAATCGTGCTTCCGGAATGTCTTTCCCGGGATCCCGGGAGCGATCGTTCCTGGAGCGAGACAGAACCCTCGAAGAATTTTCCAGGTCGTGTTACGAGACGATCAGACATCGATATCAGATTAATGTACGGGATAATCTCGATCGTTAGTTATCTTTTGGACTTTATGGGGAAGATAAAGTAAAAATCTGATTTCTTTTCAAGAATATTGTAGTTACGTTGCGAATAGGATATTCTTAGTTCTCTTTTGGCTTGCATTAATAGATCACCAAGACCCTACTGGCTAACAGCTTAACTAATTCGATTGGATTTATAGTACCTCCATGGGATTTATTTTTATATATGCGAATATCCGCGTATTAATATTAGTCCTGTTCTAACTGTATAAAATTGGCTTCCTCGACGATTTGGCAGTTAACAGAAAGATTCTAAGGACTGTCCCCCAGATCATCAAATTATGGCGCCTACCAAATAATAAGGTTATCTAGCTAATTTGACGATTGCGATATTCGTATTGTTCGAGTGACTTTCGGAAAGTCGTATCTTAAACGAATCTCACTTACTACTATCGTACCCTAAAACAATGTCACAGTCTCTATTCTCGTGTTCTGGAATACAACAGCTTCTTCCAACACTCAGCCACGGACAAAGGCAGCTGTTTTTTATTATATCGTTATACGTCAAAGTATTTCTAAAAGGGCAACAGTGTGAATGCATTATAATAAGCATGATGTTTCTTCTGCCTTGAACGGAATATCATAAGTTCTCTCGATCGTTAGCTTCCAGTCACTCACTTATATATCTGCTAATTTTCTTCTTTCATCCGTTCATTTAACTCCATTGCCTTCGTCGTTCCTTTCTGTTCTTCCAGAATACTTTCTCTTTGTCGCTCTTTTATATTTCCTATAACAATTTTCTTAGTCGCTCTTTTACATTCTTTTATATCAACCTTCCTAGTCACTCTTACACTTAATATAATAATTGTATCTGAGATGACTTACTCGGCCTACCTCCAGGCCGCTATCCTGGCTATCTCCGCCAGCATTGTCGTCGCCCTCGCCTGCTCCCAACACTTGGGGTAGCAATGCCCACACGAACTAGAAAAGCGGGTCAAGGGCGACATGCCCATGTTACCGCTCTATTTCCCCGACAATTCTGAATGCACCCAGGATCAACAGGTTACCATCATAAAAGCTTTCCAGAACGTTCTTGACATGATCGATAACGTCCTGGACACGGCAACCCCGAATTCACTCTCCTTCAGGACTTTCTTCGATAACAAGCAGGACGGGAAAGCGTTTGGTGAAAGTCCTAACTTGAACGCTCAGCAAACGGCGGAGATGAAGGAAGCCGCGGAGTTTCCTGAGCCGGAAGATACAGACGGTGCGGATCAACTCGCAGCTGCGGGCGGCGCAGGTGGAGCTGCCGGTGGAGCTTCAAAAGAGCCCGACTTGTATGCCCAATCGGTGCTTCCGTTGTGAAAGCCGCTTTCAACGAGATGAAGAGCTTTTTGACAACCACTGGCAAGCTGCAAGTTACCTGCCTTAACAAGGGAGATTGCAAGGGTAGTCTTCTCGGCCTCGTTCCCTCCAATGTGCGAGCCGAAGCGTTCAAAAAGGAAACGCCCAGGAAACGCATCAACATCTGCCCCACCTTCTTTAGCAAGGGTGTCGAATACTCGCAGTTGGTCTGCAAGAACGGACAGCTGACTATAGAACCGCAGGCATGTCCGGGCCTGCATATTGAATCCCTTTTCCTCCTACGCGAGAGGCTACTGATCCACGAACTATCCCATCTAACCACACCTTCACCTCTAAGTCGCGGAGGTAGTTGACTGTTACTACAATGCCTACTCCGCCGAGTTTCTCGCCACCTGGAATCCCGCCATCGCCGTCACGAACGCAGATAACTACGGCTGGTTTGCCCTCGCGCAGCACCTCGCCACGATCTGCGGCCCAACCAGCCTAACAACAGGGACTACTTCCGCTCTTGGAACGACGTTGGCAGCGGTAGAGGTATCTTCAAGGTCGGGCACTTCGGGGAGCAGTACAAGGAGAGCAAGGAGGCGATGATGTATTACGCTCCTCTGCTCTTGCAGTTGAATGACCCGGATCAACCGCTGACCCCGGAGCAGGAAGCAGCCGTAAAGCAGAAGATCCAGAAGAAGATGCAAGCGTCAGAGAAGAAGTCGCCCGATAATATTTTCAATAGGTGTAAATCTATTAAGATGTTTTCGGAGTACCCGAGTTTCGATACTATTACGGCGTTGATGAACGGAAGGCCAGGAATCGAGCTTAGTTATTAGGATAACTTCGAAATAATCAGATTATTAGTTTAATATAAAATATACCGATCATTTCATTCTATTTACATCGACGACAAAATGTAGGATTTTAGAAGATAGAGTTAAAAATTTTTAGCTAGAGATTAATCCGGTCTTATAGTGGTTTTTTTTTTTTTTTTCGTTTTTGTTTTTTTAGAAAGAAAAAAAAATGCCAGTATTTTCTTAAAGAAGAATCCCTCGTTGTCTAATGTTATTCCTTCACCATTCTTTATCATTTTCAAACTGACTCAACAAGAAACATCAACGATGATTAACACTATAAACTTCATAAACATATCGCACAAGCATCTCGCAGTGCTCCTGATTCAAGGTTGAATGCCAGTAGCAGCACTCCAACTATTGAGTCTAGCTAGAAGCTTCGAAAATATGGCGACCTATTAACCGTTTGGAGCTTATTGCTGTTTTTTGCCCTCGTTAATCACTTATGTCAGTCTGCAAATATATCAAATTAGACCTAAGATATCCACGGCAAACAAACGCTGTCCCGTACCGATCGATACGCTCCGTAGATTTACGAAAGCGGGCTTCGCTTCTAGTTTCACGCATACTTACTCTTATCTTCGAGTTTGGGAGCCTTATCTCCCCATTATGTATAATGCGGTGTGTGCGAGATTCAATACAAGCAGATTTGACGGTACTGGACATACAGGCGCTCAACGTCGTGAAATATTTGGCAAAGTAAATAGTCTTAGTTACTATTCCTTACCCGAAGGTATTTTCTCATAAATGCCGCTATCGTCGTTTGCAAGCGGGGGTATGACTATCCAAGAATTCATCGAAGAGATGATATGAGCGTCGCTTTGATCTCCTTCAATTATACCAGCCTCTCGGCTATTCTATCAAGCGTGAAAGCCACACAGGCATGTCTACTCAAAAGTTCGAATCTTGACTACGACGAATTTCCAGAACGGCTTATAACCATTACAGGATCATTTCCGTGAATACCTTTTACCTACGCGATATAGAGCAACTCCGCGCACATTTCCCATGGATCCAAAGAAAAAGACAAACTGCGGCTATTCTAGTGTCCCATATTAAATCCTTTGACAAGGCTAGTGGAAATAAGAAACATTTTAGCAGCTTATCTGCCATAGAGGCACCACTACCGCATCTCATTCAACGCCATCCCATAGATCCCCAGTGCAACTCCTGAGAAATTCTCTATCGGGACGACTCAAAACAGATACAGGATCTCTCACCATAGTACTTAAGTATCGCAAGACTTTAGAACCTCTTTCAGCGGGTGGTTGATACACGCCAGAATTCGTAGATGCTTCCAAGTTCCGTCCCATCGCCAACAAAAAGGAACATGGTTGTAGGGCTCCTACTATGGACGGCGTTTGTAGTATATTAAAGCATTAGTTGTATCGAACAACTCCATTCGTATCTTCAAATGTAGGACAGCGCGAAATTGGATATCTAGTGAAAGTTTGTGAATGCTCTATACATCTCAGCCAGAAGCTCTCTGAAGCGCTTTCCAGGATACCGGACTAGTAATTGCTTTGGTAGCTCTTGGATCGCTATTGTAACAGAATTTAGTAGATTCTCAGTTCGATCTCTTTTCTGTTGCGGGCAACCTCTCCATGATGTTAAGTGCTATAGCTTAGCTTCCCGCGAGGGCTACGTGAATATAGCCGCGATTACGCCTAGCATACGCTGTAATATGTCGCTATGATGCAATGCATCTTTCGCGTCATTCCCGGCTAAAACTACGGTACATAATATTTATCAAAGACCAAAGATTGCCACGCCATAATCTCGCCGGAGAAAGCACGTCTTAAAATTTTTATATTCAGATTATAATGTTGCTCGGAGCTTTGAAATGGATACGAGCAATTACAATAGTTACTTACACCAACGACTTTTTTTGGTTTATCGATGATCCCACCTAATCGCATCTCCAACAAAAGGAAATTCAACAACGAAGAATATCTGACGCGCAGGCGCCATGCTCCTAGTTCTCGATTAAATAGTATATATATCTTTTCTAGCCCGCACCTTCGTTGAGATCAGAGGGCATAAACCTTTTTTAGAAACCGTTGAGGTATATCGGCCCGTCCCACCAAGCCCCCTCTATCAGAAGCCAACGGAATGACCCTATAAGGAGCAAATTAGCAAGCGATGATATCACCGACCTGGCATACGTACGCACTACCGACAACATGATGTGTGTACACCGTACACAGGTAGTTATCGCAACCTATAGCTACCAACCCAAAGCTGCCAAGTATGGATTGTAGCGCAAATTCCATAACTTCGCTTCTCAAGTCGCGAGACATGATAAAACAACGTCAGCAGCTTCCCGAATTGCCATACCCTGCCGCAATCAGCTAATAAATATCTATAAGTCCCTGTGATAGAACAAGAACGTCGCACCGTCAGCGTCCTATATTCGATGCAAGGGAGTGGCTTTGAGGAAAATACAAATCGTTAACAGTTCCTAACAACTTATGCCTACGTGGGGACATTTACTCATCCGGCCGCACGAACCCAGCGTAAGCTCTTCAATAGTCTCTCTGAGCTCAAACCAGACCACTGTTAAATTCACGAGATATATCCTTGACAATCAAAGCAATCCCGCGAGATATGTATCTAAGCCAGACAGATGATGAAGTAGAAGTATAAATCGGAATTTAAACGGTCAGGCTATACTGATTTCTTCGAAAAGTGAGAAAAAACGTGCCGCCGACAAGCGAACAATAATATGAGCACCGGAGTCGCTGCTGACGAGCTTCCCATACATACTGCTGAAAACTCGCCAGAGGGGAGTGCTGTACAGAACCGGAACAAAGCGCAGGGATAATTGAGGGCACGCGAGATGCGGCGCACTTGTATAATATGTTTCCAGAAGGCCCTTCGATCCTGGCACCTTAATTACTAACGCTTGGTACAGCGATATCAGAGAACCAACCAGATGAAACTTAGAGACCTGCACGGTTACCCTTCATAGCCTCTCGTGCAGATCGACAATATAAATATAAACGAGAATCCATCACTACGCTCGAGATCGGCGCGTCCCGTTATATACTTAGAATCTCACCACAGTTACGACGCCATTCTTGAGCAAAAGGCTCTGATCCCACCCAAAATGATAATTCGCGGAAATTCAAGGTTTTGCATCGAACGATGTGAGAGTTTCACATAATAGCTTCAGATATGTAGACAGCAACGGCCATAGAAGATCTCAACTCCAGCATCCGCTCTCCCAGCGAAGTTAGCTTTCTGATCAACGATGAATCACACAGGATATCAAGTCAAGACCCTCGAATGTTTATATGCTAGAGGTAAGCTGATGTATCGACCACGCTTAAACTATAGCCAGGATACAGCCAGGATTTACTATAGGTGAAAGCGTTCGCCACATCGCGCGTGATCCGGAGCTAGCATCTTAAAGACAAAGCTGTGCAGTACGGGTGCCCCTGCCCATTAAAGCTATCCGACCGAAGCTCAGTTTGCCGGAGGTCTCATAACTCCACGCAGGAATCATCCTCCTCCACATACAGAGAGGCGTGCAAAACAACCGCCGTAGACAATTACTCATACTCCGCTAGTTCTGCATAAACTTCACTTCGCATATAGGAAGTAAAGCCTCAACCCACACAACGCATGCGCATGTGTTAGCCTACCACTTCTATTATACGGTTGTTCATTCCACGCACGCATAGCGAAGAGAAGCCTTGATATTAAGATCTTCTAAAACGATAGAAGACAGCAAGGATAATAGTGTCATATAATGCTTACTTTATTTATAAACGACGTCCGTGGCAGCTTCGTCATCCCTACAGTCTACTGCTGCGAGATAATTCAAGAACAATCTTTCGGGAACTAAAGCAGCGACATACAGAGAAGTTTAAATGTTAAAAGCCTTGCCTGCCACGAAAGACACTTAGCATAGAGAAATAAAATCTGTCAATCGTGCGGATTGGCGTCTGACCAAAGCTTACCTCTACGTCTTCATCGATCACTCGGATACTTTGCATGAACTGTAGCTTGCCTCAGGGGAAAAGGACTATCTCTCGAACTCGTATCATCCAAATAGAATGTTCAACCCCGGAAATCGCGCGTTAGCACGATTTCCGGGACTTATCTTTCCTATTCCAACTCTTTACCATATTCTTAGGACACACAGTTAAAGGCTAAATTTAATCTCGAGGCCTGCATTATGCATGAATACAAAGCTAATCTCACCTGTCTATCGTTTTTTTTTTGTTTTCGTGGTCGGCATTGAGCGCGGGGCATAGAAGCCTGCCCTTGTAACTTTTTAGCCTGTTTTCGAACACCTGTTCCTGCTTATCCATCACAGCTACATGTAAAATATCCTTGTATCTACTACTGTTAAATCCAATGGACGTTTAGATGTTCTACCGCATGAAAAGACTGAAGCTACGATTCCGGGGTTAGCTGTAGCTGATAGGAAGCTTCCGGAAGCTGTGCGAGGAGACACGAACTTTTTAAGCCTTCGGTATTTCGATAAACTTCCCGCTGCCCCACGGAAAGTTTAAAACCCTGCGAGCAGGCTAAGATCGTGTGCTACCTATATCGACACGAGCTCTTCAAAAAAAAAAAAAAAAAAATGGATAGAATGTTTAAAAAAAAAAAACTATGGGAATGTTGCATGCAATCTAGTGCCTTCTCTTTTTCCGTCCTGCAAGTATCTCGTAGAATATTCTTTCGTGCCTATCACCTGCCACTCTCCTTTGATAAAGCCTATAATTCTAATCGCCGGGGCATTGCATGAAACATCGATGCTTTAAAAGTTTAAATTTCTTCCCCGACTCGATAAGCATGGCTTTGACAATGACATCGACCGTATCAATGTTACATTAACCAATATGCCAACAAGCGATTATCTCATGTGCCTCAATTGCCCCCGCTTTTTTTTTTTACCATGGCTTTATATATATCCAAGCGCTGTTGTTGTTATATTGTTGTTATGTTAAGCTCTCCAAAAAGAAAAAGAAAAAATTTTACTTCCCGCGAAGCTCACACCTTAACCACATTCGAGTGTAAAAATAGGGTTCACATGTTTCGCAGCGTTACCACATCTGTACAAAAAGTCTATACAGGATTAAAAATTGTAAATTGCAAGGCTTATACTCTGTTTTGAAAATAAAGACTGTGCGTAAAACCCGGGCGTCTCGCTGTCATGATACTCGCCCGTTTATTTTGGCTGTGTGTGTGTGTGTGTGTGGTGGGGAGGTGCGTGTGTGTGCCTCCTGACGGCGTTTCGTGCGGCGGTTAGGAGTCGCAAGGCGCTGCCCGTGATTTGTCGACAAGTTTTTCACACTATCAAAATGAGAAAATTAAAGGGCAGCACGAAAAGACGAATAATCTAAAGCCTCACGTAATATCAGGAATCGGGATATTGGGAAGTATCTCGTTGGTGGATCGGGGGGCGAGAGATATTTGTTAAATTGAATATTATTAAGTGGGATCTTTCACGCATCGCAGCGAATAGTTGGAAATATGGAAGTGCGCTCTTTTGGTGCTGGCTGCATTGCCATGATTGTCAAGTAAATAAAATCTGTTAATTCTGAAACTATATTATCGCTCACAATCCATATAACTTGATTCCTCCCGCAAGACGTATATTTCCATGTCGCAATTGGACATGGTTTCGTTTCGGGCGCATATCCATCGCGATCGCATTCTTGCATTTAGATAAAACCTGTTTACCGCACAAGCAAACGTAAGTCCTCCGCATTTCCTGTTGTAATTCGATATCCTCCTCCCTTCGGCACGCGTGTGCATCGCAGCTTGTTTTGCCCTTCATGTACAAATCAAAAAAAAATCCCCCACAAATATTTTTGAAGTGCTAAACAAAAGTCAAGCGCGAATTAGATTTTACAAAGCCTTGTCCAATTTTCATGCGGGTTATGTTGCCCTGATTTGCCCTGGATTTTTTTTTTTTTTTTTTTTTCAACTTTGCTTTTGTCTTTTTAAGAATGCATGCCATATGCAAGTCCATTCCCTTCTTCCTATCGCATTTCAAAGAACAGTTATCGCGCGACTCTTGGAGGAAATTTAGCATGCATGTTCGCTCGTAAGCTCAGAGGAGGTCCATCGCGCGAATTTCTTACAGAAAAGGCTTTTCACGGAATTGATTGCAATGATGTCTATTAACATAAATCCATAATAAAAATAATGGAATAGTTAAGAGGAAAAAGAGGAAACCAAGATTAGTTTCCGTTCTAGAAAAATCAAGTCATCTCATGTAAGCTTTACATTTTGTGCGCCGTAAATTAATGTATTACGAATGTTTCTCGGAAGTTTAAGATCCGATTAATTCCACAAAAACTAACTCCACAGCTCCCCAAAAATTCCGATCCCGAGCTCGTACGATTAATTAAACACCTCCATTTCTCGCGCGCGGAACTGGAGAATCCGGCGAGCGCAACGGCAGAAGAATTTCCGGAGTTATGGAATTTGAATTTCTTTCTGTACAAATTACAAAAATAAAGCTCGAGCGATGCCAGAAGGTCCTCTCTATCCTCTAAACGAGGCACGTGCACAGCATAGCCTTCTCCCTCTATTTACAAAAATAAAAGTCAATTGTAAAGCTATCAAAGCTAGCCAACTCACACGTCTCAGATGTCAAAAATCCAGGCAGTGCTGACCCTTTCGCGTCCGCGGAAACGTTTTTACTCTCGCCAATAAGCGATCCCCCAGACGGTGAGTTGTCTTCAATTAAGCATTTCCATTGGATATGAATCATTTTCGCTGTAGGCGGACTTTTTTTTGTTAGTTTTATTTCTTCAGCTGCTATCAGTACGAACCCATTTTTTCGGAAGACTTTTTCTATTGCCGTGAGGGCCTTGTGAGCTTGTGAACATCAACTTTCGACAACGAATACGTCCGCTGCCTAGAACTTTAGCTATCACGGGAGGAGCATGAATAGATATCATGATTCATAAGTTTCAATTATATATATATATTGTGGGCCAGTAAATCCAAAAATCCATAAACCATTCAATTGGGAATTTCCTTGAATAAAGAATACCCAGTAAGGTCTAGAACCTCGATGACTAAAATACCGCATGTGATAGTCCTCGAGTCCAACCCGCATTAACGTTAGATCGGTGCGACCGTGGGCGTCCAGTCCCTGCATCCGTGACGAATATTCGTTCGTACACTTCGGAAGCTTTTGCGAGCTTTTCGGACCCCCCAGGGCTGAGTCGAAAAACACTCCAGAAAAAAATCGCGAAGCGCTTTCGAACGAACGCTGCCAATGCAAATGCATACGAATTGCTATGTTAATAACCGTTCATGCGCGATAACATCAACCGGCATATTTGACACCCGTCGGCATTACATTTTACCTCTTCCCTTTTCGTTTTTTTTTTTTTTTTTTTTTTTTTTTTTTTTCGTATAACCTTTTTAAGCAATTCGTAATTGCGGCGGAACCGACAAAGCCGAGGAAATTTCCCACCAAAAAAATAATTGTGGCGAAGGTGTGTTGTTGCAACTTACGCCGCCATTTTTACCAAATAATACTATTGTTCATTGGCTCTAGCACGCTAATGAGGCGCAGGACTTCTTTTCGCCAAGAGCTTCTGCGAGTGGAAGGATATTTTAATAATAGGTAGCAGTTTGATTGATGCAAGGGTGAGTAATAGAGTATAGTGATAGAGGGGGGAAATCCTGGGATCCTACGGTTAAGAACACGTAAGTCTTATCGCGAATCCTATTATTTCGTTTATCATGATCATGATTCATGAGATATATTGGAATTTTGCTGCAGGCGGATTTTTATCGTGAAGGCTTTTGATTTGGTAGAGGATTGTCCTTTTTCGTCCCATCTTTCAACATTTGAATACAATCCTTCTCAAATACCTACTGTTTGAACAAGAAAAGAGAAACCTCATTCATCGGCGATCTTTGCCTTTGATTACTACAATACTACTCACTATTCCTCCGAATAGGATTAGGATTAGAGGCCCTTTTTTTCTTGCATGTGCTATTTTGAATAATTGTCGCTCCGAATAGGGAAAGAAGGCAGGAATAGAACCGTGATGGTGGGGTACAACAACACTTACCGTACAATTCCATTATTTGAAAAAGGAATAGCGAGCGATAGCGAACAAAGAAGACGGCTTTATCGTCCTTCCTTTGTGGCTGTTTAGCCGAACCTTTCTAGATCGAAACCGTGCGCCGTGCGAACGTAAAAATATCTATAAGTGTACTTTCTTTACTTTTTTCATTTGTGGAGTTGAAGAAGGACTTTTTGGTTGCGGTTTTGTTCGCCCTACATTAGTTTGCATTTGTAGGGATTTTTACAAAAAAAAAATAAAATAAAATAAAATAAAATAAAAAAATAAAATAAAAATTCCCACCACGAATCGCACCGACCGTGCGTTCACGGAGCCTCTTCTTTGTATAATATTATTATTACTTTTTGTGAGCCAGTGAGGAGAAGGAGCGGGGAATTGTCAAATAAAACGTGAAGCGCGGCTTGTTAGAAGGCTTCAAGGTGTAAGGCTGTGGTTTTGAATGAAAGGAAGATCTATTTGTTATCAGCCTTTTTTCCCGTTTTCCTTTAATTAATGAAAGGAGAACAAAGGACAACAAATCAGCGATATACAATATATCACCCACCGAGCCTAATAGTGATTCCTTTGGATCACAGAATTCACAGTTGATTGTGATCAATCAATGTAATACTTACTCATCTGCTGTGGGAAGATACCGCGAAAGTGCTAAAAAAAAAAAACTGCGGAGGTTGGAGAAAATCAGTATTTTAGCAAGGGTATCCATTTTTTTTTTTCTTCTCTTAATACTCCCTTTATTAAGGACTCGTGGATGTGTGCGTGGAAGTAAGTGTAGGTTCGATGCGAGCGATTGCGGGTACGTTACGAGATGCTTTTGCTGCGTTATGCGAATGTAATCGACACGAATTGCATGGAAGGTATCCACACCGCAGAGCAGAGTATCCACCCCACTTTTTATTTTGTGAAAATCCCCTTCAGAAATACCTGTTACGCTCAACAGGGATTTTCTTCGTTTTCAACGGCACGAAGGAGGGAACAGAGGATAGAAGTTGCTCTCAAAAAGTCTTGTGGGCAGGTGATACCCCTCCTCATTGGTTGAAACGTAATACAGGGAAGACGAAAAACTTGTCCATGTCCATGTTCTGAGTCAAGGGTATGAAAAACTCTTTTTTTTTTAAGCTATCGATATAAATCCACACTGTACAAGATATCGAGAAAGGTAGTTCAAGTTAGGTCTATACGGTTAACTGGTTCCGTCTACTGGAAAAGAAGGCTATAGAACAGAAACCGGCAAAAGAAAAAGCTGCGGTAGAACGTTATCTACAACATCCTCTGGAAGACGGTGGCCTCCTTCGTGCGTCCATGTATGTACGTTCCAGCCCCATTTTCAATAGATATTTTCTATTGTAATGGAGGGTAGAAGAGGGAAACTTGCAGAGATACTTATTCCTTTGTGATACACCCCCCGCCAACAAGAACTCCCCATAACATCTTGGTTTTTCCTTTCTCGCACATACACACGCACGTACATACGCACAATAATGAGGGCTTTTTATCGCTTTTTCTTCTACTATTCTTATGTCATGCGGTATATCGAATGATGGTGGGAAATGCCCTTTTGGGTGAACAAGCTGTCGTCTCTGTTAAATGTGGGTGTGGCCGAATTATTTTTTTACAAAAAAAAGAAAAGAAAAGAAAGAAAAGAAAAATGAAAGCATGAAATCGTATACATCCTCGGTCTGCTGATATAGGAGGAAAATAAGGTCTATAAATTTCTGCTTTGGTTTGCCCTAAAAAATATACGCCGAGGAGGTAGCGAGATACCCACCAATCATATACAAATTATACGTGAGATCCAGGTAGCTTCTACCCATCTTTACATCATTCAATTCAATTTCTAGCTCCTTCTCTCCCATTCCCTTCCCCTCCTCACCTAAGAATTTTTATTTGATAAAAAAAAAAAAAAAAAAAAAAGAAAAGAAAGAAAGAAAATGCAAACGTAATTTGTTATAATATTTTCCACTTTTTCCTGCTGCTTGACCCTCCTGGTCGTGTTGGTAATACTGCATAAAAATAGCTGTAAAATTTTCTTTTCTTTTTCTTTCTTTCCCTCGCTCTTTGTAATACTTCTTTTAACTCCCCTTCCCCCTTTCCTTTTCCTTTTTTCCTGTTAATCCCTATGCCTAATAGTATTTCCAATTACAAGTAAATACGTTCTTATTTTACTTTATTTTATTTCCGTTTTTCTTCCTTTTTTTTTTTTTTTTTCTTTCTTATTATTATAGACGGAGTTTATTAAATGCCCTTTGCTTTGTCTTCGGGTTGTTCTGTCTCTTTTTTTTTTTTGATTCTTTCGTTCCGTTGTTTTTCGTTTATTAACCTGCCCCCATGTTCCCCCATAATTATAATATAAAAAAAGAAATACTATCAGGGACCCTTTTTTTTTTTTTTTTTTTGGCTAAGAAAAATTTCTTTTCGTCCGATATTGTGCTCCCAAGACACCACCTGCTCATATATATATCCACAATCATCCACACCCTTCCTTCCTTCCGGACTCAAGACGTCCTGCATTATATATCTCCGTCATTTACAACAACCTCCTGTTTATTCACGAGGAATAAACTATCAAATGTCAAAAGGAAGAATAATATAAAATAAAAGGAAGCCTCTGACAAGGTAGACAACTCATACAGCGAAGAAATAAAAAAAGTGCCACGTGAGAGGTTAGTATCAGGTTACCCTTATTATTTTATATAGATACAAGTTTGTTCGTATATATCATACGCTGCTGCGGGAAAGAAAAAAAAAAAAAATAAACCCTGGAATATCATTCATATTTATTATTTATTATTACTCACCCTCCATCTTTGCATTTGCATTCATACCTTCAGCCTTTAAATACATTTCATCCATCTCATCCATCTTTTTTTTTTTTAAAACTTTCCCTATATATTATTTAACATTCAGCCCTGCCGTGGTGTGGACCCTGAAATTTCACAAAAGAAAATTCAAAAAAATTATATAACCGCTCGGTGTGTGCGCCTGTTATCATAGCACACTGTTAGGAAAGAAAGATAAAAAAGAAATACAAATAATAGTAAACGATCCCTCTTTAGTGGTTTACGTCTGCTTGCATACGTTTACTCATACTTACATATACAACCCTTACTCGTTGTTCTGTTCGATCATCGTTTTACCCAAAGACCCGGTTCGGCTGGTTGGTTGGCTGTTATATGTTTTTTGCCTCATTTTATGGTTTTTTGATACTTACGTCTCAACCGATTTTTAGACGCCACCGATATTTCTTCCCTCCAATACACCTCCTTCGACAAATAGACCGAGGCTTCTTCATAGTTATTTCTCCCGCTGAGGATTGGATGGACTTATAAGGAAAAGGAAGGCGACCCTCCGACACACACATATATATATATCGAAACAGGTCCCAGAGAAAGGAAAAGAAAAGAAAAAGAAAGAAAGAAAAAAAGAGTCGAAGGAAATTCCTGGCACGACATTTGGTTTTTCCTTCCATCAACACCCTCGTTAAATACAACAATACCGACTACCATCTACTATCATCTATCTCGACATCTCTACCTCTCTCTCTCTCTCCTCCGTCATTAAGTTTCGTAACTTCCGGATTGTAAAGGTTTCTCGGAGTTTCGACTTTGGTTATTACAGGTTTTCTAGCGGATACCCTACGGAGTTTTCTCTCTTATAAGAAAACAAAAAACACAAAAAATATATATTATTATTATTATTGTTTATTTTTTTGCAAAAGTGGCGGGGATTAAAAGCAGCAGCAAGAATATTAGCATCCGCAACAAGACGTTGACGAAGACGACAACAACAACATGCACCCCGACGAGTTCTCGCCGACGCTGTTCCGCCTCGGTGGTCCTGCTCTAAAGATATGGGACGTTCTCAGATACAGTACACAGGACGACCTCTCGTCGGTGGGCCCCGGTCTGCGTCGGATAAGGTCGTTTCTTCGGGAGCAACTCTAGAACGCAGCGGCTTCGACTGGGTCGACGACGAGCGGATAGTCACGAAGAACGGGAAGAGGAGCGGCAGTCACAGCAGTGGCAACGGTAGCTCCAGGCAGATTCTCTACGAGTTCGAAGTCAACCTGGAGAGGACTGGTAAAGCGATCGTCGACCTGCGGGACCTCTCGTCTGGTTCTTCATACCACGGCGGTAGGAGGGCTAGCAGTGCTAGACGGTCGGACATCAAGGTCCTCAGGGACGAAGTTGGAGGTTTATCCATTGCTATTCGTTCTGATTTTGGTGATTACGTACTGTAAGTGGATACATTATTCCATGCTTTTATTTATTTATAGTTAGTTAGTTTATTTACCTATTTTTTTTTTTTTTTTTTTTTTTAATGGTATATGCTAATGAATATAATTTTATTTCAAAGCTTCTGAGCGTCGACTCCCTCGTACCATGGATAACGAGCGCGCCGCCCTCATCCTGCAGAACAGCAAGCTCGGCGTCAACGAGCGCCTGGACGAAGTCAACCGCCTCGTCCGCGGGAGTACTACCGCAAAGTAAACCCCCAGCAACCCCGCAGCGCAACAAGTCCAAGAGCTCGCGCAACCACCCCGCGCCCATCTCCGCCGCGTTTCCCGAAGGGCAAGTTTGACGGTTACCGACGCAACAGCATATCCTCCGAGTCGTGGCAGGAGACTTCCGATGCTTCCTCGTACGACGACTTCCGCGGCAGGCAGACCCGGCACCACCGGAAGCAACCAAAGCGAAGGACGGATACTCCGCGACCTCTTCTACTGTCTCTGGCAGCGAAGAGTTCGAGAAGTGCCCGACCTCAGCTACCAATCCTCCGAGGAAGACGACCGTTCTACTACTACGACGAGACGGCCAGCGCGACTTCGGAAGGTTCTTCGGGATTCGACACCTCGGCGCCCGCGTCGACGACAGGTGGAGCTGCGATTTCGTGGCACGAGATGAACCGCAGGCGCGAACGCGAACAACCGCAACGGGGCAGACCAGCACCTCAACCGCGTCCGCCCCGCACCCGCACCCGCATCCGCATCCGCAGCAGCCGCAGCCGCAGCGCCGGCAGAGGATATAACCTCCACCGCGCTTCAGCCAGACAAATTCTTCGCGGAACATGGCCGGCGAACAGCAAATACCGCAGCAACCGCGCACCCCGCGACGCCGCACACGCCGTCCGGCTTCCGTTCCCTCCGCACCAAACCTCCGCGTCGAAGGGGTTTATGCCTCCTCCGCCTCCGCCGATGATGCGTGGTCCGCCTCCTCCGCAACCTCGCTTCGCGCCCGGTCCCCGCAGCGCCGCTTCTCGCATTGTACCCATGCCCGACGGTCCCGCTCGGAACAACGGCCCCTCGAAGTTCCCGGCTTATCCTCCGCCGCCTCCGCGTCAAACCCCTATCACGATGGTTCCCGGGAATGCAGATACCCATGCCTTCCGGTCGCGTGGTCCGCCGCCTACGCCCGGTTTCGCGCGCCCCGCTGTTCCTCCCTGGGTAGGACAAAGACGTGGCCGCCGGACGAGCGCAGCAGGAGGCAGACCTTCGGTAACTTCGGTTACGAATGAAATCAAGCTTGCATAATTTCTTCGTTCGTTGTACAGTATTCTATCTCGCGTCTTGTTTTCATCGTTTAACGTTTATTTTTCATTGCCTTTTTCACTCGTGGTTTTTGAACTTTTTTTTTGAACATCATGGCAACCGGTTTGCATGGAATAAAACGGTGCATAATCTTTTTTCTTGCTTTTTCTTGCTTTCTCACGGTATCCTTTTCGTCATTCATTTATTTGCATCTTGTTTATTGCTTATCTATCTTTATTGGTTATTTGTTTTTATTTACTGTTTTTCACATTACTCGTCTTCGTCAGTTGGTTCTTTCAGAGTATCCGTGTTAGTGTCCTTTAACTACTGTTAAACGTCGTTTATTTCAATATCCTTCTATTTGCTTTTTTACATCCTTCTCTCGTGTCGTGTTGAAATTGTAAATAATAAGGTCATCCATCGCGTCGTTTACCACCGGTACCTTCACTTACACTACCACTCATATCGACTGGGACGGGCTACCCTCCTCCATTCACTTCGGCATTATTTAGAAACAGTTAAAAAAAAACAATATATACCCTTACCCTCCCCGTTTACTCATACGCACCGCATACCCCTTACACCTTACCTCCTCCTACACTTTGTCATTTAACGTCTTTCTTTTGTTGCTTTACGCCGATGTTACGTTATGTTACGTTTACATTGGAGTATTTTTTTTTATCATTTATTGTTTTTTACTTACCTTTTTTTTTTTTCTTTTTTTTTCTTCACTACCCCCTTCTTAGTTTTTTAAACTACTACCCCTAGGTATCCGGTGAAAAGAAACTTGGGCAGGGCCTAAGTGAGGGAAAAAAAAAAACAACCCACTTATTATTGTAATCCGCATTCTTCTTCATGTAATTAGTTTTTTATACCTTTTACCTTAAACCAAATAAAAAAAAATAAAAAAAAGGGAGAGGGAAGGGAGTGTATGCTCTTTTCCTTCTCCTGATTTTATTTTTATAAATATATATTCCCCCCCCCCCCCAAGTGAATTGTGAAAGTCTTGGTGATCATGATACGTTCGATATTTCGTCCAATGTATCGAAAGCCTATAAGTCGCCTTTGAATAAGGAAGGGATATCCTTCCTTCCTTCCTTCCTTCCTTCTTTCCTTGATTAATTTATCTATTTTCATCACCGTTAGCGTTCCCCCTAAACCCAGTAAATCGTAAGAATTTTCTTGGGTGATAATCATGATACGTTTCGTCCGATGTCGACGCCTTGCAGGCAGATAAAGTAGGCAAGGAGAAGAACGCAGATTGTGCAGGCATGCTGCCTGTAACGTATTCTGTCGCAGAAGTCATATTAAACCCACAACATCAGACGAAATCGAAACTTTGGGGGAAAAAAAAAAAACTACGATCGGAACCGGAGGAATAATAATGACACGTGTTAGATCTGAGGGCGGAAGGGAAGTTGTCCGGTAAGGTTTTGAGATCATGGGTATGTCGTGGAGGTGAGTTGGCTCCTTCGATCGCTATAGATGCTTGTAACGTAATTGAGATCGATGATATTATTTTTTTTTTTCTCATTCCGTATATAAGTGGTGAGCTGGCTGGTTTTAAGCCGCACCACGTAATTTATATGGGAGAGCTCTAAATTCTAAAGCTTGATTTGCATGATTTTAGCCTTTGCGATATGAAACGGCCTCTCTACAAAGGTGAGAGACGCACAAAAAAAAAAAAAAAAAAAAACATGAAATGCTACAGCACATGATATCCATCAAATCGCACCTAGAAATAATGAAATGATTCACTTCTTGAGATCGTTTTTAATACATAAAGTTTGTAAATATTGGTTTGGCGAGAGAGCAACGGCTCTTAGCTTAAGTTAGAGAGCCTCAACTTCCTCATTCTTTCCTTTCTTTTTATTTTCTTCTTTTTCTCGCGAGAGACTTACACCGAGAGCACCGGCTAAATAAGCCTTCAGTGATTACCAATCCGTGAAGCCATCGTTTAGAAGAGGGTTGAGGGCATTTTGGTTCCATGCGCTTTGGTTCGGTACTCTTCATGAATGAGGAGCTGGAGGTTTTTAATGGAAAATATACGGACTTGGCTTCGTCTTTCTCGACGGCATCGCGGGAGGACATTTCCCATTACAGTAAAACTTAAACGTCATTCCCCTCAATTGCCCCACTCAATGATTGACCCCACTATACAGAGTAGTAGCTCGGAGAAAGATGTCACATCCGAACTCAATGCCGAACTCTAAGAAAATTCCATTCGCAAGGAAGTAAAGGTTAAGCTTTGAAAGGTTTTATTTTATCTAGACTGGAGAAGTAAGTATAAAGGACAAGTTGGCCCGTAGCTAGTGTTATTTCTTTCTATTTTGGCAAACATCTTCAAAGTTACGCGATAATCATAATATCTTCACCTTCAAACCATTCATAGCTTTAAAGACTCAATTGGAAAAAGCAATACACTAAGCAACAATGGCAGCAGACGGTCAATGGACGAAGTAAGCTTTTCTCATTCATTATCTTCATGATGATCCCCCCCGCACGAGCCTTTGTGCTTAGTGCTTACTCCTACTATGCACTGCGCATCATTGCATTGCGTTTCTTCAACCTTGTCAAACCCACTTCCGGCTCATGCTGTGTAACCCTACAAACATCGCATATCTCGTTACAACCTTGTTTCTGTATGTAAGCTTGGCTAACATTGCCCCAATGTCAGGCACACCTTCACCCTGAACACCGGCGACAAGATCCCGCCGTCGGGCTGGGCACGTGGCAGTCCAAGCCGAACGAGGTTCGCAAGGCCGTCGCGGCGGCGCTGAAGGACGGGTATAGGCATATTGATACGTGAGTACAACCCTTGGATTTTATCTCTACTGCTGTTCCCTTTCTACACCTTCGAGGTCGGGAGTTTTGTTCGCTAAGGCTTCCCATCTCCCCCGCCAGCGCCATGGCCTACGGCAACGAAACCGAAGTCGGCCAAGGGATCAAAGACTCCGGCGTCCCCCGCTCCGAAATCTGGGTAACCACGAAGCTCGACAACCCCTGGCACAAGCGCGTCCAGCAAGGGATCACGAAGTCCCTCGAGGATCTCCAGCTCGAATACGTCGATCTGTACCTCATGCACTGGCCCGCCTCGCAGGACCCCGACGACCTCTCCCGCGTCTACGACGACTGGAACTTTTTGGATACCTGGCGCGAGATGGAAAAGCTCGTCGGGTCCGGAAAAGTACGCAACATCGGCGTTTCCAACTTCTCCATCACGAATTTGGAAAAGCTGTGAAGGAGTGTAAGGTTGTTCCGGCGGTGAATCAGATCGAATTACACCCTAATAACCCCTCGCCGAAGTTGGTGGAGTTCTGTAAGGAGAAGGGGATACACTGTACTGCGTATTCTTGTCTGGGTAGTACGGACTCGCCGCTGGCGAAGGATAAGACGCTCGCGGGCATCGCGGTGAAGAATAAGAAGACGACGCAGCAGACGTTGCTGGTTTGGGGACTGCAGAATGGGTTCAGCGTTATCCGAAGAGCGTTAATGAGGCGAGGATTAAGGCGAATTTCGAGCTGGATGGGTATGTGTTGAATGACGAGGACTTCAAGGCGTTGAGCAGTCTGCCGGATAGGTTTAAGGTTTGCGATGGTAAGCAAGCAATTTCTACTTCCTATTAACTGCGAGAGAAGCCTTTACTAATATGTTGAAAAATAGATGACTGGCTGCCGCACAAGGTCTTCGATGGGCGTGACGAATAAGAGGGGAATTGACGATTCACTACCGAGAGAGAAAATGTCAAAAATATATTTGCTAAACGGTAAAAAGAGCTTAGAGCAGGAAACAAAGGCCGAAAGCTCGGAGTGGGGTGGACTGAACGAACAGCTTACTTCGTCCATCTGCTCACGTTTTGTAATTAGCTTTAGCTAATCTGACGCGAAAAACGAATCAATCAAAATAAAATTAAAATCAAACAAGATAAATACAAGGAATTGTGTTTCGTTTGGTTTTGTTTGGATGTGAATGCACGCTGAACCGAAAGAAAAAAAATCTTAAAGAGATATAAAATCGGGACGTGGATGAACCAATGGTTACGAGAGCATAGATTACTTAGTTATAGGCAAGAAAGTTCAGAGAGATTCGAAGTATCGGGTGATATAGACGCATAATTATCTTCTCTTGTGGTATGGGATATGTGTGCTGTGCATATATAATTCTACCTCATTGATTGTGTATCGTAAGCTACAAAAGCTTTCGATTAGAAAAACGTAGCGCTATTAAAGTATATACATGAAGATATGGTATTAGAGGTATAATGATATTGAAAGCGAAAGTATGGTGAATATAGCGGCCATCAAACTTGTCTTTTGTTGATCGGGTCCTAGATGATCTAGAGGGCTTCATCTTCTGAGAAGTGCTAATTCAAATAGCAGTGTGATATAGGGTTGTAAGCTGAGCTTCTGTTTCTGTTTCAACACATTTTGTTTGCGGTGAACTTCAAGCTTGATATAGTGAAAATACAGATACCTTATTCATACTCTTGAGTCAAAAGTGAATGACAAAATCGATGTTGTAACTATTCTTCAAGATCAAGAAGTCATGCGTCATTGGTCCTTCAGTATATTCGACGTATGATAATCTTAAGAAAGAAAAGTTCTATTCGCTTCCATTAAAAAAGCCCTGAATTCAGAACTATTCGGTAAATTTTTGAGAGCGCTCTTGCGATTTCCTAGATTTCTCAAGTTACTACAGACCTAAACTTGGGTCATTCCTAGATCTAATCGTTCATGGATCTAAGTGACTACGGAGAGATCACCGCTGACGTGGATACCGTGCCGGACCTCATCGATGAAGTTCGCGAGGCCATATTTCTAGAACGTCGATCTCCAACATTCCAGCAGGAAACTCTTGGCCTTTCCGAGGCCGATAGAACCACCGATGAACCGCCCAATGCAGCTGAGGCTACACCCACAGCATCCGATGGAGAAAATGGTCTTGTCATCTACAACATCAAAGCCAACAATTTTGTGACAGAAAGCACCTTATTTAGGGAACCGTCGTCCGGATACAGCTCGAACACCCACGCAGCTTCAACAGCTACTACCAGCCCAAACCGCGTCCTGGGGCCTCCCTCGGAGTCGATGGAGCTGGATCGGCGGGCACGCTGGGTATGATACTCCGCTCCGGCGGGGAGTACTACATCCTTTCGTGCGCGCACGTCCTGCTAGGCTACAACCCGAAAAGATACACGCTAATTAGAAAGCAACGGGGGAGGTGTACTCACCGTCACCGGCACAATCGCACAGCGGGACGAGCTCATTAGGGTAAACCTGGAAGAAAGTAGACGCGAGAGGGACGACGCCTGGAAGAATACAACCGCGCCAAACGCTCGGGGGATAAGAAGAAAATAGAAGATGCGAAGAAGGGGTATAACGACGAACAATACGCGTGCGAGATATGGAAACGGCGGAAGGAAGAGCAACGGAGGGGTGATATTAGTTATTGCAGTGGCGTATATATGGCCGAGCACGGCGTTAAGGGGGATAAAGAGTACGACTACGGTATAGCGAGGATTACGAATACGAGGCGGATAGGTAGGAATGAGATCCCAATCGGTACTACGATGAAGGCGTTTAAGTCGGGCTGGAAAGATCCCAAGGAAGGGATGATAGTGGTTAAATGCGGCAGAGGACCGGCGTTACGTTCGGTAAAGTTGGGCGGAAGGAGGGAGACGCGATCACGGATTGCGACGTGTGGTCCGCGTTCCCGCTGCGGGAGGAGAAGGTGGAGAAGTTATTGAGAGATAAAGGAGGCTTAACGGTGCTGATGGGAGGGACTTGAGGACAGACACGTTTGCGGACGCCGGTGATTCCGGAGCGGTAGTGCTAAGCTACCCAGATATGACGCCGGTCGGGTTAATTACTTCTACGTTACGTCTTAAGGGTGGCGGAAGCGTGGATGCTTTACGCCGCTGTCGTGGATTTTTGGGAGGTTAAAGGGGAGACGGGGAAGGAGTTTAAGTGGTAGCTGATTGCGATTATCCTATTCTCTTCTAAACATTGCATGCGTTTCACACTCCTGTCTTAATCATTTCCTATCTCAATTATATACTTGTGTATCTAAATTATCATGCATGGGAGGTGGTTTTCATATGGCTCCCCTAATATCTGCGCAAAACGCGTTGAGTTATATTACAGAGCAATGCCGTAAAGCATATTGGACCTACATCTTCTGATTCTCGGTTATAATATGACTGACGCAACTAGATGGTGAGGCACTTCATTGATCTGAGATCTAACCATATCGATTGTTGCGGTTGTTTCTCGATAGTAAAATAACTTTTCTCACGGGTTTCCGGCATCCACAGCCGATTTGCATCCGCTATTGCCTTGATATTGCACGTTCCCTATAAGCTGTATCTTCGTATTGGTAGATTATCAGAATAAGCACCCAACGCGCCATGGAATTATAGCCCTTTATCATCCCTTTTCTAGCTCAGCTCCTTTGGTTGAGTTTTATGTAATAGCTTTTTCCAGTGTAAATTACTACTATAACATTGCATTATATGAGAAAAACGGATACCTAAAGGTACAGTCGTTGCTTTGTATTATTATTTTTATGCGCAGAACTGTTGTACACTAACCGATTATTAATGGGGCGCGTACAGCTCTGGGTGTATCGATTCCTCAGTGTTATACCAGGAACAGCTTCTTGTGTAACCATCTGGTCTCAAGCAATATGGCTAATTTCTTAATAGCTCAATCGCTCGCAGTGATTGTACGGCTGGCTTTCTCCGATGTCTAGGATACTGCTGAGGCTATAGTCAGTGGCCAGCGGTAGTAAAATATAGGTCATGTCCGTAGACGTGACCTCCGTTCGACTGACGCACTACCTTTCCTGTAGCTTTTAGAAAATCACACGCGCTATTCGGTGGTTACAACTACAAGGTTAGTAATGTTAGTGTACGGAATTTTTCGAGCGACGAGGGGAGTTAGACGCGCTGTCGCTGTTATCCTGGCTTCCTCACACGCGCCGAAATTAAGATGCGAACATATATAATTGCTGAAAGTAAATTTCCTGGATATTAGTCCATCGAGGATGTTCACTCAACAAGGAGCCTTTTAGTTTGAATCTTTTGAATTACTACTTGAAGAATTTAGGGAAAGAAGCTTGTTGGTGGTAAGTACTTGGTATCCTTTATTTGTTCAGAAGAATGAAATAGTTGCATCCGCCAGGTGTTTGAGGAAAGAATAAGGAAGATTAAGGTAAGAATTTGGTTGATTAAAATAATTTAGAATCCGGCGCTCTCGGAAGCTTGACGATTCACATATCTCGTGTATAAATCATTTCTGTAGCTGAGAATTATTAGAGAATTTCGAATATAACGAAAACAAAACTCTCTAGAGCTCTAATGACGCTCCTCAGATACCAGCCTAGTCGGAGTAGGAGAATGATCTAGCGCACTTGTTATGCCTTGATGTGTGCAGTAGATAAGAAAGAAACCCCGTTTGCTATCGAGTTCTCGGCATCTATCTAGCACAGTTTAAGGGTATCTCCTCCGATACCGTCCATAGTCTTGCACGACCCTTCTATTACAGCAGGCTCCGGTATCGCCACCAATATTGTCGGTGAAGCCCTAGAATCGAAGGCACTACAGGTATTTCTTTCGGACTTGTTTTCCGTTCCATGATTGTATGATTCCACAAGTCAGAACACCGGAGATTTCGACTCGAATTTGCTGTATATCCCGTGGCTCGTTGTATCGTTTACTTAAAGAATTTCACCTTTATCGATGGTGGAGAGCTCTCGCAACCAAAGGCCCCACTACTCCTTACAAGGGGTTGCTCGCTAAGGCTGAACGATTACCTTCCTACAACGACAACCAAGACCGTCGACAGCACCTTCCCAAGACGCCCGGTCGGGAGACAAAAGAAGACATCTCCTAAGCATTTAAGCGTCAGACGCCAAGAACATACCGCTCGAAAAGCCTCCAAGGAGGTGGTGGTTCACCGCGCGGCGTTGCTTTTCTTTCGCAGCAGCTGCAATTGGAACTAATTCGGGAGCGGGTTGGCTTTAAAAGGCGGCTCTGTGGTTGATGTTTTTTTTTCTAGAAGGAAATCTCAACGTGCGATTAGTCCAAAATGGAATTGCGAGCTTGACACTTGAGGCTTATCATTCGTCGAATTCTCTTCTCGCACGGGATGGGAATTTCAAAGTGTAATCGGGCAGGGTGTCAGGTAGTATACAGATACCATATTCCCTGAAAAGCTTGGTGTAGGAATTCGACGATATCGAAGGCAAGGGTCGTACAATAGATACTTCAGGGGAAGAAATCTAAGGGGAGACATGCGGCGCGTGACACCCATGATCAATGATCGTCATCATCTAGCATTTATACGATGTGGAGACAGATAACACGGAAATATTCAACTTCGCCGGCTTGAATTGCAAAATAGCAATAGCGCAATTGTTTTCAATTTTATAAGCTTTGTAGGAATTCAGCTAGGCTTCTCTATTCTTCCTTCCAGGGCATGTGAAGAATTTCATGTGAGTGATGTCAACAAGAGTTCAGTGTCGAAGCGTTCGTCAAGCTCGGCTAGGGGGTTGAATGAGAATACCATGAGAAATCAGGTTTAAGACCAGAATTGATCTATCAATCACCATCATGCACATGAACCATGGTTATCTGACGGTCTAGGGGATCGGGAACATACCGGATCAACGAAAAATAATAGCACTGTAACTTGCCTGCAAGAATCAACGGGGGATAACCCAGATAGATAGGTATATCTGCTTATGATATGCTGGCATGCTTGACAGTTCGCATGGCCATTTCCTGTGGAACCTTTGAAGATTGCGGATCTCTTTTACTAACCTAGACAAGCAGCTCTAAAACCCCAGTTTGAGATCGCAACCAAACAACCTCCTTGCTTTGGAGAATCTCCGAGAGCTCGCCATCCATTCGCCATTGTGACCCCGCCACCCGCCACAGAATGGACGGTGATAACGCTGTTCGAATAAACAATATGCTGCAATTATTTCGGTCAAGTTTTCAGGCGCTAACATCGAAAGGCGATCTTACAGGTTCGACTGGTCTGTTCAGGGACGGAAATGGAACACTGACGGATGAGGTAAAACGGACCAGGTAAACCAATAAAGAAAACGGTCGATCTAAGAATATAGCACGCGTGCTCTAAAGTGCCAAATTAGCAGCCAGCCTTATATACTGGAATAATCTACGAACATATTCTACGAAACATGCGACTCCACATTATCCCGTCCCGTTCTTTGCTTTACGAAAGTATACCGGGCATGATAATCGTTCCAATAAGCGTCTAGAAGCCACAATCTCGGTAGAACTTGTGTACCTGAGTAGTATCGAAATGCTACTTCGAAATAATCAAAGAATATTCTGAACTTTTTCATCCTGCTTTGTTCAACGGGGACAGCCGAAATTCCTAAAGGACCTTGATCATGATGAGAGCCACAAACACGGCACGGTTGAAGTCGACCTTGTTCGTCGAGGTTGCAACATCGCGCCCTCCGTTCCTTGGCCAAGATGCTTTCCTAAACGCAGATTATCAACGATCCACGATGTTGTTATGTAGACAAGCTCATGAGGAACTCACACTGCCGGCGAGTATGTCAGTATCACGATCGTCGTCTATAAATGAAAGCTCTCCCTCTTCTCTGGGACCTCATCATCCAGAAAAGTATCAATCATCTACATAAATACCAGTTCTTCCTTTCTTCTATAGACTTTCAAATTCACATTTTCCTTATAAATAGTTTCTTCTGTGAAGAAATAGTACTTCGTATATCCTTTATATTCTATTCTTACTCAGCTTTTCAAAATGATCACCATCACGCAAGCTCTTTTTCTCCTCGCCGCGGCGTCGAGCGTTGTCGCTGCTCCGGCCGAGCAGAAAGGCTCAAAGCTCACTATCCCTCAGGTCAAGAATCCCGAATTCAAGGGCAAGAACGGTTACGTCGAATTGGCCAAGACCCTCACCAAATACGGCAAGCCTCTTCCTTCTGGCCTTCAGAAGCATGTCGACCACCATTACGCCAAAGTGCAGGTGAAGACTAAGGGCCACGGCAACGATAGCGAAAAGGCGGCACCGCTTCTGCGCCGGCCACGTCTAAGCACGACACCGAGTGGCTTGTCCGGTCACCATTGGTAGCAAGAAAGTCAATCTCGACTTCGACACCGGCTCTTCCGACCTCTGGATCCAGGGCAAACTCTACGACGGCAAGGAAAGACCCTCCCGGATTAACCTGGTCGATTCAGTACCTCGACAAGACCGGCGCCAGCGGTAAAGTGTAAGCGAGGACGTCAGCATTGGCGGCTTCACTGTCACCGGCCAGTCCGTTGAAATCGCAACTAAGACCCACGACCCCCACAAGCAGTTCGGAGATGGTCTCGTCGGTTTGGCCTTCAACACCATCAACACTGTCGAAAAGAACGGGCAGAAGTCCCCGCAGAAAACCTGGGTCGATAACTTCTGCAAGCAGTCCGGCGCCACCGACTGCGTTTTTACTGCCGACTCGGCTCCGGCGCCAGGCCCGGTTCCTACAATTTCGGCTACGTCGACAAGAGCTACGGCAACATCACCTACGTAGACTGCGATACTAGCGCCGGCTGGTACATGTTCGACATTACCGCCGCTAACAACAACTCCAGGGCTACCATCGTCGCCGACACCGGCACCACCCTCGCCCTCGTTACTAGGGAGATGGCCGAGGCTTATTACAGCCAAGTTAACGGCGCCCAGTTCGACGACGAGGCCGAGGTCTACACCTTCGATTGCGGCACTAAGCTGCCCGACTTCAAGTTCAAGATTGGCGAGCACGAGGCTTCTATCCCGCGAAGTTCATGTCCTTGGATGCTGGTGATGGCGGCAATACCTGCACCGGAGGTGTTACTTATAGTTCCCGGTCGGCTGCACGGGTGGTGATGACTCCTGCCCCGTTGCGACGCCTGGCTCAAGAGCATCTACGCCGTCTTCGACTACACCAACGGCCGCTTCGGTTGGTCTGTTAAGGACACTGGCAACTAACTTAACACGACCAAACTCCTCTCTTTCGCTTTTCGGTGAAGGAGAGGATAACCAGCAGGAAGGAGGAACCTCAAGAAGTCTGGCATATTATTATCTTTCCCCAAAAAAAATTAACTCATTCACCTATATTTCTATTCTTCTTTATTATAACCTTCTTAGTTCATGATAGACAGTCTTGTTCATTCAGAGATACCCAATTTTCTTTTGTTATAGAACGCTTTCTGTCTTTTCAAGTTAAGATACCCCAAAACTTCATGTCATAAAGCCTCTGCAAAGGGCCCTGTAGTTGCTTTTCGGCGTTCGAAGTTTTTTCAATTCTTTCACTGTGACTGCAGGTGTTGGATTAGGACTATCGCGATCACCATGGGATCGCAGCCTGCATCATATGCATATCTAATCGATTCGCCCAATTGTAATACGATCTAGAGCTAGAATCAATTTACAGTTAGATACACTTATACATCGTATAGTTTACGTGTGACTCTTTACATATAAACTTCAGGCTACGGCCTCATATACCGGAGAGCACATTATTCAAACGGAATTTGCGAGATGCAAGCTATTAGCCTTCAGATTTGCAGTAGTTCCTTATGTAGCGTATTGCTATTACCGATGAACTTTTCCATCATGAATATCTAAATCATCCTTTTCATATTTCGGAGCGCGCATTCAGTCTTTGATTCAAAATATTGTCAATTCAATTTGTTCACCAGTATTCTGTCCTTATCGTGGGTATACCTAAACATTTGAGAATATAGCTGTTGATTTAGACTACCTTGCAGTCCTTACGTCTCACAAAATTGCAAGCATGTTCCTAGGTACAGCATCCATTCCGTATTATTTGGTCATACCATTAGAATATCGAATTCGTATCCATACTCTTTGCAGGCTTAGACTGCAAGAAGCAAGAGGGAAGATGCATGCCGTCCTTCAGCTAAAGATGGAAGCTCCTTCTCAGGTGAGTGGATCTCAATTGATAGTATTATCACGTGATACAGCGAATTACGCGCGGCTCTTTAGGATGGGTTCTTCCTTTTAAGGCTCTAGCTCCCTTGCTATCTTGCTATTTGGACTTGGATTCTATCTAGTCTTTTCGATATCTCAATTAGTATATAAAAAGCTATTGCAAAGCTTTTTACTAGTTTTAAACAACTCTCAGTATCGCAATGTCGGTTCCGAAGACGTCCATCCTATCACTCTCGTCGGATATCCTTCTAGACATCTTCGATCTCGAGGTGGTAAGCACAATCAACTTCCCAACCTCCAATGTACGATGATATGCTAACCAATATTCCGGTAAAACACATCTCATAGCTCACGACCGATGATCTGAAGAATTTTCGGCTGGTCAATTCTGTATTCCGGGAGATAGTCGCCGAACGACTCTTCCAAAAGCTCTGTCTCGAATTCGTGGAACTGCCGCGGAAGAATCGAATGGGATCCAGCTCACCTCCGATGCTGAGGTCGGGCGCTTGAATGACATAATCAAGAATCCTCAGAGCAGCGCGCTTCGACATGTCCGCGAGTTATCCATTCAGGTGAAGACCATGAAGAGTGTGTTCGCCAAGTTTGCAAAGGAAACAATCCGACCGCTTTCGGCTTTGTTCGAGAGCCTTAAGGAACTCAACGTAGATTGCACCGAGATATTCCACTCGAAAGATGCGGCCTCAGCTAAAGCAGATGTGCGAGGGACTATCGGCCTCGTCTTCGAGGCCCTTTGCGAGAGGTTCCGTAAGGGAATGACGGTAGAGCACCTCCTGTACAGCGGATGCGAGCGGTTCGTACCATACCTTGAACCTCTCGAGTCGCTGCAGGTGCTTCAAGTTGCGCTGTGGTCTGAAGGCATCCGAGACTCTACAGTCCCATTCACGGATAGAGATGAGGTGATACCTGCTGCCATGGAGAGCTTGGCGAGAATTCTGTGTAACAATGCCGAGCTCGAAGATGTTTCTCTCAGCTACCGGAACAATAGTTGGAAAGATGAGAGTTTCCATCCGGAGGGCGAACAGGTGCTGGAAGTCCCAGACTTCATTTTAGCTCGCGTGCCGGAAGGCCGCATACTGCCCATCAAAATCTTGAAAATCGGGCCCTGGATTCATTTCCCTACGGAAGTTAAAAACTTACGAAAGCTCCGAAAACTTGAGAAGATAGGTTATGATTCGAACTACATTCGGGACGAAGACCAGCGTTTGATATGGAAGGGCCTTAAGGATGCCGCCGTTCACCTAAAGACAATAAAAGATACCGCATCCACGCAGGAATTCTTTGACTATCTGGCGGACCAAACCGGCGTAACCGAGTTGACGATGGATTCAAAGAGGTTAGTGATAGAACTATCAAATATTCATCGTTATTGATTTTATAAAAATGCTAAAACTAAATAGGGAACCTGGAGGTCCCGAAGAGAACCAGAAAATATACCAGCTATTCACGACTACAATCATGCCGAATATCCGCGCTACCCTATCTACACTTACCCTCATCATCTACCCAAACATTTACCATGGCGAACCGGAGATCCTATCCCCATTGTTCCCCTCATCTGAGCGGTTCGCGGCGTTACAAGGCGACGGCAATGGCGAAGAAGGAGGAAGGTTCTACGGACCCGAGCGTTTCGAAAACGAGGAGAAAACCGGCTACCAGAGTAAAACCTTCGCAGATCTAATGAATCTACTACGCGGCTGTATCGCCCTTCAGGAGCTAACCCTCCGTGTACCGCAGCCGGGTATGTACGGCAACTGGCACGGTTGGTTTCGCTGGCAGGTAATGCCTAGACTTGGGAGGCAGCAAACGACGGTAACGAAATGGCCCCATGGAAGAATAGTATGGCGCTGAAGCTCAAATACAGCGCGCGCGCAAGGAAGGGTTTTGGGGTACGCAACTGGGTAGGGGAGTGGACTCTGCAACTCGTCGATGATGTCTGGAAATTCAACCTCGCACGCGACGGGGAGCGTTGGCTGGAGCCTCACGCACCGCGCTGGCGCTGAAATTGAATAAAATGATTTTCAGAGGCTTCTCCAGTTATAATTCTAGTAGGCCTTGAGAGAATCATCCATTATTGGAAAAATATAGACGCATTGCCAGCGTTAACTTGGTTAGAATTTCTTCCCATTCTTGCCAACGATGCCAAAGATGCGTTCCTAGGTATTTCTAGGGCTGCTTTAGATTTTTCGTTGCTGTTCAACCCAGTTCCGGAATAGAATGATGGTTGTATTGCTGTAGTATCATTCACTTGACATTTCACGATCCAACCTTTCTGAGCATGTTCTTATAAACAAGCAGAATCATACGGGAAATCTTGAATATACATATCTTACTAATGTTACAGAAGCCCTATTATTTTATCAGTTCTTGTGTATTTTGAGAAATGTCTCACTAGCCAGGGAATGAACTCAGTTGTATATCTTGCTATTGTGAACTACATTACACGGCATTGAAACCTTTGAAACTCGCTCTATAGTGCATTTAATTGTTATAGTTATAATTATGTGAGATGTCTTTCCATGATGCATGTCAATTATATCATGATGTTCACAAGTGAAGAATCTAAAAGGTTTAGTGGAAGAACAAAGTTCAATTGTTCATATTATCATTAACTAATATTTTATACTTCTTATGTGTACCTTATCATACAACTTCCCTCTTCTATGTTACAAAATGCTAACTTCTACAGTAGAGCTCTTACTATCTAAGAGAACTCCAAACGAGCTATTTCATCGAGAAATATCGAAATTAGTTGGCCGATGGAACGACACCGCCAGCTTGAGGGATTCTCGACTTGCCGCCGGTGACCTCGAGTTAGGAACACTAGGGACTTGAGTGGAGGGGGCGTTAACTGGAGGTGAATCCGTGGATGGGACCTGAGGAGTTCCCGGAAGTGAGTTTGTGGATGGAACCTGAGCAGCACGAATAGAACCCTTAGGCGGGAGCTGAGGAGCACCGATAGGGTCCGCAGACGGGATTTGAGGAGTCGTTGGAGCGCTGGCGAGAGACGGGGCGCTCTCAGCGGATGGGACCTGCGGAGGTTGAGCTACGGCTAGGATAGAGTCGGCGGATAGAACTTGAGGTTCCGAGACGCTACCAAGAGATGGGGCTCCGCTTTTAGGGAGATCAGCGATCGATGGGAGACCCGGGCGACCTGGAGGCCCTGGGAGGTACGGGGCCTGATGAGTTTGAGGCGTCACAAGCTGACATCAGACGTCGAAGGGGCACCTTTGGGAAGTTCGGGAGTGGAGTGTAGGGAAGGAGCACTTGGGGTAGAAGATACCGAGGAAGACCACGCTGGCTCTCCGGACCCTCGGCAACAGATGGAACTGATTGCTCGCTAGGGAGATTAGGAGAGGAAGGATCATATCGGCGACGGACGGATGAAGCTCCAGCAACGGAAGGCCGCCCGCGATATCCTGTGGAGCCACATTCTTTGCAGGCGAGAGCGAGCCCAGTGACTTCGTGACGGTACCGGTTTGTGCGTCATTGAGTTGAGGCGCGCTAGGCGGTTGGCAGTTGACCAAGAGCTTATTGATGACTTGCGCATCTTTGCATGAAACATTGGGCATCTGCGTGCATACATCCTTTCCGTCACTCAAAACGGGACCTACAGCGCAGATCAGGGTCTTTGGTCCAGGCTGTCGCTCTCGCTCCTAGCGAGATCAGAACTCGGCGTGACAAAGGCTGTGAACGGGTCAACGTTGGGACCCTGGCTTTCTACTCTGCCTTGGGCTTGCGCCCGAGCATTCTCAATAGTGGTGCAGCAGAAAGGCGTCTGGCGGGCGATGATGATACGAGGAGCGGCGACGGCGAGAGCCGGGAGGAGAAGGGCGGTGATGGTAGAGTAAAGCATTTTGTATTTCGTTATGGAAAGGAGGGACTGTTGTTCAAAAAGAATGTGTTGTAGTTGGAGAAACTTGATAGGTACTTTTGGTCTTTAAAGAGAGACTGGAGAGAGAAAGGAAGGAAAGTACAAGAGATGGAGATTGGGGTGGTCTTTATACCTTTGACTCTACCATGATCTATCGAGGCGATCATTGATATTCACCACGCTAGTTTCTAAATTAGAGACGAACAGTTCATCAGTCCAGGGACCAGCAGAAGTTGAGGATTTACTGCGCTGTCAAGCACTAACACCAGGGAGCACATGTTTTATTGCGCGAAAATTTGCTCGACGCTGGGCGGAATTTCCCGTAGCAAACTTCACAAACTTTTCAGAGTTATTAGGATCGACGATATCTAATTTACGAGGAGTTTACGAACAAAGAAAAAGGGTTCGCGATAGTCCAGTGACTGTAGCTCTGTGGTGTAGAGTCGATTAAAAAGGAGGTTAGCCTAGGCTTTTAATTGGAAGAGGCAATAGGCAGGATATATCAGGCAGATCTCGGTAAAGAATAGGCAATCTTGGGGGTCGATCTCGCCTAAGCTTCCCCAGAGACCCCTCGCGCCCCCTATTATCCACGCTGTGTAACCGCTAAAGGGTGTGATAAAATACGCGAATTCGGAGAGATCTGCTATATTGCAATTTATATTCTCCCTACGTCCCTCGTGCCGAGAGAATGCCAGCTGGAAGCCTGCGGAGGCTTCAGTTTTTGGCTTAAGCACCCGTAAAAGGAGAATTCCCCCCGTCAAGAGCTTAAAACTACAGTTGAGTGGAGTTCCGGTATATATGATGTAGGCCTAGCAATTGCTTAGCCTACGGATGGACGAATGATATTCAGGGAGTTTGATTACTTTTCACAAGACGGTTGTCGCGGAGTGGATAGGGAATTCCCTCGCGCCCGTGACCATCTAATTTGCAAAAACGATCTACGATATATTACACGGTAAGAAGCTATTCAGTTCACTAGGTGTTAAATCAAAGTGAATCAAGAGGAAATTATATACGCTACTTAATAGATAACTTAAATCGAGGAACAGGCTCAATATCATTCGTTTCGGGAATTGTATCTAACTCTCTAGAAAGCTCATTCATGGATTTAACCGCCCTCTCTCTAACTTTGTAAATAGTCTTACCAATGTCTTATAAAATATCTAGAGTCAAAAATAGAGAAGCGATAATTTCGAAACTCTCGAAAGTAATAAAATATGAATACAGATATACCTACTTTCCCCTCGACTTGAAGCTATTATCAAGCTTAACTTTCACTGAGTTCAGCGAAATCCCGAGTGATAAATATAATCCGTGCCTACCTGAAAATTTCAACACTTAGCTAGCTTTATATCCAGGCGGAGCAAACACGCGAAGCACATACATCTCATGAAAACGTATCGGTTTCTATTGTAACTATAATTATCGTGGTATAATATTCAACGAGTAAATATTCCCTTTCATTATTTTCTTTATAAGACTCTAGGATAAGTAATAAATAGTGATATATACGCTCAGATTTGCCTCTACATTAGGTATCCTACGTCAGGGTTTTAAAAGAGAGGAAGGAAGAAAGAAAGAAAGAGATTGTCAACGACGCAATTTTGTCGGATAATACTATATGAGTCCCTCTCGTGTTTTATTATCAGGGTATAAGGCTGATCCAGGCTAGTCCGGGTAGATAAGCGTCTTCAAATATATCTTCGAAGCTTTTTTTGATGCCACTATAGTGGGCTAAGAGTATAGTAGTGGTTCGTAGACATATAATCCTTTTTTTCTCTCGCACGTTATCAGTCTGTAGAATTATATCAAGAACCTTATCCCGGGAAGTCCTTGTATAGATAAGAGTAGTATGATGCAGAGATCTACTCCATTTATATAATTACGGAGCGAATTCATTTAATATTTTAATATTGTCTAGTCCGGAGATTTTCTTAATGTGCAGTTGGGCACTATCCAAAAACAATTATTATATGATATCTTGCAATCCCTCGTCATAAATAGCATGTCATGCTAATAACCGTCAACAAGACAGCGTGATACACCTTAAATATTTCCGTAAGTCCCGATTCACGATCCAAAACCTCTATCCCTTACAGTGAGGAAAATATAGTATGGCATGTAAATATAGAATTGTGTAGTGACATCGACAAACATTGGGCTTCATCTGAGTACTCAGCAGTGGCCAGACGGCGCCTGCTTCCAGATAACCTGTATACCGATAGATTTCTGCTAGATCTACCGCCATTGGGAATTATCATGCCAGCGCTAAAGTTAGCCAGCTAAAGAGAGGATGGAGACCCAACAATGTCCTTTTAGCTACCCCGGTAACTGGATTAAGCTTTTAGATACCACGATAACCGATAACCGTTACGCCATTTGGCAATAGGAGGGGCTCAGGCACTCTCGCAACCGAGGGATGGCTCCCCATCGAGCCTCCGTACCCGTGACACGCCTGACCCGATATTTCTTATATCTTATATGGAGATCGGAAGTCCTTAGCCCTCGAACGAGCTCCTCTGCCACCGCATGCACCAGGGGCATACGCACGGTTCGTAGTAATAGTTTTCTTCGTCTTGGTACCATAGGAACCTAAGCGGTAAGCCTGGATAAACTCTCTGGGACACCGCCGGCTGAAGCATCCGTTGTAATCATGTTCGTTCCAAATACGAATGATATGGTTTCGGGCTCGCCGCCGGATCGCGGGGAAAAGGGCAAGCGAGGAAGACGTGGTATTTTATACACATATTTATCTTGAGGTGGATCCACTCGTCTAAGGGCTTGAGTTTATGGGGACGGATTTTTGTTGTAGTAGTACGTGCGCTGTTTTCCAGTATAGTTAATTCTAGATACTAAGGAGATAGGCTTATGAGTCCTATTAGGGTCTTATGGATGATTTAAAGGAATACCGATACGCAACAGCTACACAGGATCCTTATATATTACCTTCGAATCCTGATAAAACATCTTCCAAAACGATTTATCGCAACTTAGAAAGTGATGCTATAGCCATTCTTATGAAAAGGAACCGGCATCAAAAGAATTGTGGAGCTGATTTCAATGATTCCTGCAGAATTTCCTTTTAAAACTGAAAGAGAAGGCATTGATTGTTTGAGTATTGCAAGTTTCTTACGTAGATATCGTGAATTTGAGGGTATTCTTGCGGATTCAAGGTCTACTAGAACAAAGGTATGGATGGAACCTTGAATAAGATTGTGAACGAAGTTGTGGCAAAGACGACTTTCGTGTTTACCGGCAGTCGTTGAAGAGCTTGTACATTCAATTGAACCAAGAACCAAACCGTTGAGCTTGTTGTTTCGAGACAAGCTTGGAGAATTCATGAATCATTTCAAGTTTTTTTACACTATACACGTCGATTTTTAGATAGACCGGATCTGATTTCTACGTATACCTTCACCGAGTTATACGAAGAGCATGATTTGGCTATGCTCTACAGATGGTTGTTTATACGCCCAAATTCTCTGGGTTCCTGAAAGAGATCCGTAGGCCCTAGATTTAGCATCTAATAAGTACTTTTTTTTTTTTTTAAAAAAAAAAAAAAAAAAAAAAAAAAGAGTTGTCATAATATTACACCTATCGTCTACAAAGCTAATATTATTAATGATTCCTTGGGTTTCTCTTTCTCAACACGAAATCTTGATGTAAGCTTTACTTTGCGCAAATGTTCAAAGATACTTCTTTACAATATGGCATATTCCCAATAACTCCGCACAGTGGGGCTATAAATCAGCTCCTCCGGGAATAAATGTCCTCTCCGCCTCATTCATTGCACGTCTCTTCTTCCATCATTTCCCGATTGAAGTGCTTTAAGTATTAGGAACCGTTTACAGACAGACAGAGTCTTCTAGTTTCGAAACGCAAGGGGTGTTGAGAGCCGGAGGGTCCATATAGCGCTTTGCTCAACAACAAGTATCAATAGTATTCACTAGCTTATTCACGCTCTTGAATTAGTTCACTACTCAACGAAAATATTCAAAAATAAAGCGGTGTCGTCCCGTTGTCCACGTTGTAACCGATTCGTGGATGTCCTTGCACATGGAATAAACTTGCGCCCGTTCGACGTTGCACACAATTCAATACCTTGCCTTTGCCTAAATTAGACCTAAAACGTCATCAAGTATAAGCTCGGGCCTGTAGTGACGTATGGAGAGAGAAACAAATACGTTCATGATTTAGGAATGAAAGAGAACTAGAGAAATGTTGATTCTAAGAAGGTTTTATGACGTGAGGTAAATTCATGATCAATCATTGCTCTCATAAGAGCTCAAGCGTCTCGAGGAAGATCGCTGTATAATCTCGCGATCTCGCAACGGCATCTTTTTGAGCCTCGATGTCGTAATCCGCTTACTCCAAGACAAACGGCCACTTGCGCATGTTTTACAGGCGAGATATCCCGAAACACCGCCTTTTACTCCGCTATGATCCATGTCTTTGCTCTATCGTCGGCATAAATCAACGAGCGCTCTCCTATCGACGCATCTGGTGTCCTGCTCCGTTTTGAACTGCAAGTACAGTATATAAGCATCCAACATGAGTCTACTCCGAATCAATGCCGTTCAATCAGGAGCAACGAGCACACCACGGAGCACGGCCTCCAAGAACCCGCGATTCGTGAATTCGTGACATGGCATGACACCCCAACTGCTGAAGATCCTTGATGAGCTGTCGGCAAGGATTTTCAGCCGAGGCAAATTTGTCAGTTTCGCGAGATCTCGCCGCTTTCTAACACCCTCTCTTTTTTAATCCTTCCAGGGAAGCTCGCGATCTCCACTACAATTGGCTTGGCGATACATACTTTTTCGCCTGTGTTGCCATATAATTTATGTGTACCTTTCCCCCAACATCCCAAAACCCACCGGATTAGCCACCGGTGTATCAGTAAATTTATTTTTTTTCTCCCGTCTTTTTTTCCCGGCCCACAATTCTCCCCAGTTTTAAAAAGGGACCTATATACTCCCCTTCATATGAAAATTCCTTTCCTCTCTTAAATAACCTTCCTTCTATCCACCTAACACAAATCAACTTCACGATCACGAAGCAGGACTTCTACTTGTTTGCGATAGCACGAGGGTAATTTTTTTTTTTTTTTTATAGAAACACTTATATTCGAAGACGGCCTAAAAACGAGTAAAGAATGGACGGCAAAACGCTATACTCGCCGTCGTCATCATCGGCGCTGGCGCCAGCGGTATCTGCTTCGGTGCCCAGCTCAAGCGGAAGCTCGGGTTCAGCGACTTTACAATCTACGAGCGCCACAGCGATCTAGGCGGCACGTGGTGGGCCAATACGTACCCAGGCTGCGGGTGCGATATGTAAGTCTTGCCTCCTTTCTTTTGCTTCATATGCTCGTTCAACTCTTCATACCAGAACAAATGTAAGGAAAGCTTAACATATATGACGCAACCCGTTTATAGACCTTCAATCTTCTACTCATTCTCCTTCGCTATGAACCCGAACTGGACGTCGTTATACCTTCCGCGCCCGAGATACACAAGTACTTCACCGACGTAGCCGCAAAGTACGCCTTGCAGCAGCACATGCAGTTCAACACCGAAGTCGAAACGGCGACGTGGGACGAGAAGCGCTCGCTGTGGGTCTTGAAGTTGCGGCGGCGTGAGGTGGCAGAATGGGAAATCATGCTGGGGTCGACAACATCGGAAATCGGTCGCGGTGGGGAAATCAAGGTGGAAACGATCAACGCGGGGGAAACGTGGACGCACGAGTGCAAGGTGCTTATTTCTGCCGTGGGCGGGCTTGTGCAGCCGAAGTGGATACAGATGGAAGGCAGCGGCGATTTCAAAGGGGATATAATCCACTCGGGACAGTGGGATCACAACGTATCCATCGAGAACAAGGACGTCGTGCTCATCGGGAGCGGGTGCTCGGCGCTGCAGATCATACCCGAAATAGCTCCGAAAGTGAAATCGCTAACGCAAGTAGCGCGCTCGCGGCATTGGATTATACCCCGCCAGGAACTACCGGGAATTACGGAGGAAGGATTCAAAAAGAGCGCGCCGACGTACTTCAACGCGTCCCGGGATTGCTGAAGTCCGTCCGCTTCCTGCTGTTCTGCATGACGGAGAGCATGTGGCCCGCTTTCAAGCTTACGCCGAACGGTGAAAAGGTCGGTGAGAGGTGGGCGAAGCTGAGCACGGATTACATCAAGAAGAACGCTCCGGAAAAGTACTGGCCGCTCCTCATACCCGACTACCGCGTCGGATGCAAGAGGCGTATCTTCGATAAAGATTACGCTCCGTGTTTGCATAGGGAGAACGTCCACTTGACCGACGGAACGGTAGCGAAGGTAACGGAGAACAGCGTTATCACGAGCAAAGGGGAAGAATACCACGCGGATGTCATAGTGCAAGCTACGGGGTACGATACGACGAACTGGCTGATGCCATTGCAATTATTCGGACGCAACGGCGAGAGCTTGCAGGATCATTGGAAGAAGCAGGGAGGGCCGTCGGCTTACAATTCGACGGCTGTCAATGGATTCCCGAATTTCTTCATAATATTCGGTAAGCCAATTCTCCCTCTACATCATCGCCGCTTAACAATTTTATCCGAACTACTTAACTATTTTTTTAAAGAGTTTTATGTGATATTTTGCTAACGATTATACTCACCTAGGCCCCAACTCCGCGACCGGCCACTCCTCCGTAATCCTCGCCTCCGAAAACATGACCAACTACGCCCTCAGATGATAAAGCCCATCCTGAAATCCGAAGCGACGGAAGTAGAAGTCACCCTCCCGCCGAAAAGTCCTACCTCTCCTTCATCCAGTCGCCTTAAAGAAGACGATCTTCCAGAAGTCTCTGTGCACTTCGTGGTATACCAACGAAGAAGGCTGGAACGCGACCACGTACCCCGCTCGCAGCTGCACTTCACGTGGAGGAGCACTTTCCGACATGGAGGACTGGTACTACAAGAGGACGAAGTACGGTAATTTCATGAGGGCGGTCAGGAAGGCGATCGGGATTATGTTTATCATGGGTGTCGTCGGTGTTGGTGTTCTGTTTAGGAGGGGTGACCTGACGAAGGATATCGTGAAGCGGTGGATCGGCGATGCCGTGGATGAAGGGAAGAATGCGCTGGCGAGAACGTATTTGAGGATTAAGGGTTAAGATAGGTGATGTCGGACGGGATTCAAATGTTCTCTGAAAGTTATAGGAGGCGTAGTGCATATTCGAAGAGTAACTGGAGATGTACAATGTTAAAATGTACACGGATGGTATAGATATCCATAAGGCTGTAAGAGAAGCGAAGATACACTTTTGTAAGAAGCCTGCATACTGCATAGGGCAAAACCTGCACTGTAACCCTTCTTCTGAGAGAGAAAAAAAAAGTAATGATTGAATCGCTACGCATCGTATGAATCAATTGCTGCCGGCGAGCCCGTACTCAAGAAAAATTTTGGTGGAACTATTTTAGCGAGAAGTTCGTTTATTGGTCACTTTAGTGAAAATTATTTTCAGAAACGCTATTTTATCCCCACGGAAAATATCAGGAGACACTTCCGCAGCCTTGTGTGGAGAAAACAAAAACCACAGAAGCCAAGTCTAAATATTGGTCCTTCGGTTCCACTTTTGCAGATTCTCAAATGCACGGATGTAGATGTAGACGCGATTTAAATTTTCTGTTTTTATAGAATATGGGGGGGGCATTTTAAAAAGGTTTCTCCCAATGCCACGATGTCGGGATTTGAAATATATTCTAGAAAACAAAAAGTCGCTGCAGGCTCTCTCTCTCTCTCTCCGTAGCTGCTTGGCGAGCTTTTCCCACCAGAAGTTTCGGCGAAAGCGCTGCAAGAAAAAATGGGTGGGCAGTACTACTAGGGTCTCTCGAAAAGACTCAACCCAATTACAAGCGAACAACATTTTTGAGGAGACGGAGGAACGGAACAGTACGTATAAAAAGGAATAGCAATCCATCGTGGCTTTTTTTGCGGCGTATCAATGGATCGAAATCCTCAAGAAAAAACTTTTTCTTCCAATTCGCTCGTTCCGGAAATGTTTTCCCAGGGCTGAGACTCGTGCTTGGCGATAGTGGAGATGCGGTAATTATAGCCACCCTTTGCAAAATGGACTGCCTTTTGGTTTTCTTGGTTTTCTTGGTTACTTTCATGATGCATTTTGTGTAACTGTGGCGTTTTCCTCTTCGACAGCTGATTCGACGCCCAGATAGCTACACAGCGCCTTCGTTCATTTGCACTCGGGTTACTTTCGCAGATGTGGTGCAATACTTCACGGTAGAGATAAAAAACACTCCCCTAAACATTCAAAGAGCGTACAAGCAGGGATTGTGGAACTTTTCTAGCTGAACACTCAAGGTAGCTCGCTGTAAAACCAGTGAGGGAGCGAACAAATGAAGTGTTGCTGTCAAATTTGATTGGAAGTGCATCGTCGAGAATGTAGATATCCGTGATATCCGTGTGCATGTAACACAGGTGTAAAGAAACTCGAGGGGTTACCTGCACAAACCCCCACCCGAGAAGAAAAAGCCAGTCAGAAGGTGGGGTAGGACAAACGACCCGTATCGTAGATCGATTTCATAAGTCATGAAGGTTTAGAGTATACGTAATTGTACCTGTCAAAGGAAGCAAGCACGGGGGAAGTAGATTCAAGAAGTGAAAAGGTCAAAGTTCTGGAAAGTAGGCGGATACCTGCAGGTAGATACATCATATGAACTGGCAATTTGGTTCTGATTGGTGGATCGTCTGATAAAAAAATTTTGGTGAGGAGATAACACGAATAATGCCAGTAGGGAGTATCGATCTTGGAACCAACCTCTTTTTTCTTGGATGATACCCTTAATAATTTTATATTCATGGGTATAAGGGGTTTCTAATCTCGGCCCCGAGACACAGACATAACTTCGTTACTATTTTTTCCCCCTCTTTATACTTTTGTAGCAGAGCGGCGCGGAGAAGGAAAACCCCCAGTCTAAAGTCTAGAAGATACGGAGAAAACGAGAAGCCGAATGCCGAAGACCAGCTTCCGTTTTAACCTCACTTCTCCGCTTTTCTCCATGTCTCGGGTCTCTCGGGTCTAGAACACTTACCTAAGCTTTTTTCTCCGCTTTTCTGTTCTTTCAACCTCGTTTTTCTTCAAGGGTCGAAGGGGTCGAAATCCCCGAGTGCATGTTCGTTCCTTGTTATAAATATTCCTGAGCCGTACGTCGGAGCCAATTGAAAACTTGAAAATCGCAACGCGAAGCGCTAGTCGCAATACATCCCCCATGTAAATGTTCATGATTAAACCTCAATGCCAAAAATCCACTAGTCTATCTATCTCGTTGGGCCCCCCCACTCGCAGAAGACACGGTTTAGAGTTTTCCTGCTTTTCAGCTAAGCTAAGACGTGGAGATAAGTCTCCGTAAATTCTCCAACGTCCGCCGAGGGGCGGTTCCAAGGTTAAAATAAAATAAAGCAAAACAAAACCCTCAGTCAGGGTTCCTTTCATCATCCCTTGAGGTATAATGGAAAATCTTGCCTCTTTTGAGATTCCGGTTTAAGAGATCTTGCATATTGTTAATAGTTTACTTTGAGTTAGTAAGAACTGAGTAAGAAGCTGGAAGCTGTGGTTCGAGTTGTTCCCGGCCGATGTGAACGCTTTGATAGAAAAATCGCTGCAACCTCTTTGTGATACCCTATCAATACCCTCTTTGGGTATTAGAATGTATCACATGCTGAGATTTTATATGGACGGGTTACCTTGCGTTAGCAGCTATAGTAGCTAGCCTGTACGAGTCTATCCGAGAAACGATTAGCGGGCGTTGTTACTACTGCCGTTGTTCTTCCAGAAATGAACATTGCGAGCTAGACAGCTGTATAGGCGAGCTAACGTTAGGACGTTTTTAATCTGAGCCATTGTCCAATAGGATGAGTGGGGTGGGTCGGGCTAGTGCGACGATTACCCGTCCGCGATTGTGCGGGGCTCCGGGCTGGAAAAAAAAAAAAAAAAACTTGACTTGCCACCCTGTTCGAGCTCAATTCGGATACTGGCATTTTTTGTGGAAGCAAGTTCAGCCAAACGGTAGGTAACGAAAACTCCAAAACGATTCAAATGAAGGCATGTTCTCGAATTCACTTGCGTGTTTCTGGAAAATTTGAAAACTTCAATATCAGCAGGAGAGCCGACTAAACCAAATCATTTTATAATTTAGAGCGGAATTGGGAACTATCAAAGTAACAAAATACCTCGAGATGTTTCCTATATTGGGAAAGATGGGAACGAAGGATTTAGAAGGATCAGATACATTTAGCGCCTTCTAAAGGAAGAAACGCTGAGGAAGGAACGAGGAACAAATATATCGCGAAATGTAAATTCTACCAGGAATTACATTTTTTTTTTTTTTTTTTTTTTTTTTACCTGGAAATGACGGTGGAATAAGGTAACGGCTATAGGATTTTAGAGTACCTAGCTGTCTTTGTTAGTTGATGTTAGCATTCTTAGGGAACATCTTCAATTGGCAAAATGAATGTAAGAGTCCTCCTACCTTGTTAGATAAAGCGACAGCGGAAGAAAAAAAATATCTCGCTCATAGAGAGAAAAGAGAATGGTAGAGTTGAGCCCCCTCCTTTCACTCTTGCACCGGTTGTGGCGGAAAGCTTGTCCGCCAAGTTGCTAGGAGCCCCTTGTGTTTACCCTTGACTTGGTGTCTTTGATGGATGGCTTGTATGGCGCAACATACCAAAGACGAAATGGCATGACGAACGAGGAAGAAACAGATAATAGCCTCGCGGTGAGCTTTTGGCAGTCGACTAGTCGCAATTTGGAAATTGCTAGAAATTTAATGGGTATAGAAAGAGAGGGCAAAAAAAAAAAAAAAAAAAAAAAAAAAAAATTTCAGGTTCCCAAGCTGTTCAAGGGTTTTTCATGATAAACTCCAAGGAGCTGAGCTGAGAGCCATGGCGAGGTCCGCAAGAGAAACGCCTGTAACCATAGGATATTCCCTATCGAAACGCCCAGTTGGCAAAGAAGTCTTAGGGTCCTTGAACCCAGTCTAAAGGAAATTTGGCTTATGTTTCCGGTCTTGAATTTGGAGTGCATGCTTCTCTCATAGCTGAACTTATCAGAATATGTTTACTTACGAATGTTTCAGCTCCCCATGGAAATGCTGGTTGCCTCGATCATAGACCCGAGGCTATTAATCATGTTGATAAAAGCGCAGATTTCTCATGATTGTTTTATCCGGTGTTTAACGGTGTTTGTATGCGAAGTTCTTCAGCGCGAGAGAGATCATCCCTGTATCCCTGCGAGTAGAAAGTTCTTTTTCTGTGTTCACCTTTGCGATCGTGATTGTTCTTGATTGACGCGGAGTTTGGCTGCGGAGGAGCCAATGAACTGGCTTCCATGAGATGGTTCTACATGTCATAGAAATTCGAAATAGTGCATCTGCAGTCGATGTTTTTTAGAAAAAGAAAAAAGGAAAATTTGTAAAGAAATTAGCGCTCCTGTTCAAATCTCAAAAGGCCAAGAATAAGAAAAAGCAAAGAAGAGCGCAATCTGATTCTTCTATTTTCATCGGTTTCTAGAAGCCTGTCGTTTGTGGAATGTATATACGATTTTTCTCATTTTCAAAGTCTTTTTTGGAAGGTCACGTTAGAAAAAAAAAATACCGCCATACGGTAAGAGACAAAAAAATAAATACAAGCGGCGTGATATTGATAGTACTTTCGGATACGACCACCTACCCCTCTATTGAAACAACATCATTCTCCATCATAACCTGTTTATCGTCAGAAAAGAAAAAAAGAGATAGCCCG
>AZLU01000278.1:0-49915 GCA_002224055.1 Pezizomycotina sp. ARF18 | reverse complement strand
AAAGAAAAGAATGAGGTGAAGAAAAGAAAGGAGTGAGGCATAAGAAGAAACGAGAGATTCTCATGGAGAGGAAGGCAAAGGATGAAAGAATATAGTTATAGCCATTGATACCGTGCAAGATCTTCGGTGCAAATAAGAGAGTGGGGATATCCGCCTCACCCGCGTACCGATGGGAATTCCTCACAATCGTGATAAACCTGCAAATCCTCGTGAATATTCCCTGTTCTGGTGTTCGGTCATGTCTACGACCGTAGGGCTTCCATGGCAGAGGTTCCCTAGATTTTAAAGCGGAGAGATCGTCCCCAGAATGACTGAAACGGACCTTGTTGCTCCATCACCTCGCTAGTTATCAAGTATCATGACGCAGAAGGTCATAGAAAGGGCCAGAGTTGATACCGTTTGTAAAGTAATTACGAAGATTGGCAGTACCGTTGGACACGGCCACAGTGAACTTGAAACTTTTTTTGCTCCTCGGATATCTACAGAGAAAGAGGGAAAAATTGGTTTACGATAGGCATCGTGCGGTGCTCGGAATTTCGAGCTGGAAAGAGTCGAAAATGAAACGAGTTACAGGTAGAAATATTTAATAATGTTTGCGAGTGTCTAATTATAATCGCTGCATGGACATTCACGCGTCTACTTTCAAACGAAAATCGAATAATTCCTATTATTTTTATATCACGATGGCACACCGTTCTTGCTTAATAAAGGAAACTTCAGAGGGCAAAACCTATACTACTCATATATTGAAAGAATTCGTTTATAGAGACATGGAAAGGGCTGAGGATTAGACTATGGTATATGGATATGGATTAACGGTCGACGATAAAGAAGACGAAAAGCCCTCCGTAAAGTCGTTCTAAAGATGCGAAATAAAACAGTACACACTCCACAGCTTCACCTGTCTAGAGGAATGAAAGACGAACAAATGAAAAGAGAAAAAAAAAAAAAAAGAAAGAAAGAAACAACAAAACTCCGGTAAGAATGTTTACAGTCGATAGATGCGAAATCAAGCTCGAATGCACAAAGCAGGGAAAGCACGGAAAGAAAGAAAAAAAAAAGAAGTTAGTCTTTTAAAGGAAGTCGAATCCAACCACCTAGAACTCATCGATACTCCAGGGGACATATTCGCACACTCATCACAAAGGAAAATTGGAAGGAAAAAGGGTAACGTGAACAGAACAAGCATGTTGTCATCTCCTTCCACTGCAAGTCTTCGTCTGAGGGCGGCCTTTTCAGCATTCCTCCTCTGTCTCAAGTTCTTCCCTCTTGTCGTCGAGAAACAGCCTGGCGGTAGCTTTTGTCTTCTTCGTCAAGAATATCGGCACCAGTCGCCTCCATGTCGGAAGACTCGTCGCTGTAATAATCGTCTTCGTCGTCATCTTCAGCGTAGTGATATCTAAAAGGTCAAGATGTGGTATATTAGCCAAAATGGTCCATAAAGGGAAAAAGATGTTTAAAAGATAACTCTATGACGCAAAGGGAGGAACTTACCGTTTGTTGTAGACAGGCTCCCGCTCTCGCTCACGCCTGCGCGGTTCAGCATACCTAGCCGAGCCTTTGTAATCGGACTTGACCGTTTGATGGCTCTGAGCGCGCAGTGCCTTTCCATTCAACCTTCGGTGGAGCTGATTTGGTAGGCTTGGTTTCCCTTGCCATACCTTTCCACTCCACCTTTTAACTTTATCCGATTTGGGTTTAGGTTTGGAGAATCATCCTCCCGCTTGCGCTTTAACATGAGGTCGATATGCGGCTGTAGATGCCGACTTAGCGCCCTTTAAGGGTGCAGGAGAAGCGGCTTTTTCGATATAATTGCAGGTTTCTCAGGTGGCTTCTCGCCTTTGAGTTTTGCAAGCTTCTGTTCCTTCAACCACTTCTCCCTTTCAGCTCTCTCCTGGAGACCCGATGCGCCTTGTGAACGATTTTAACCGGACCTGCCTGCGCTTGCTGCGCCTGCCTCTCTTTAGCCCTAGCCATCATAGCCGCGTAGGAGTTCTTCGGCGGTTCTTTGCTAGACTGTGCTGAAGAAGACGCCGCAATACTTGCGGGCTTAGAGGCAGCCTGAGCTTCCCTTGCAGCTTTCGCCGCCTTTGCCGCTTCTAGGGCAGCTTTCCTCTGTTTTAATTCCTCGAGCTTCTTCTTCTTTTCCAGGATGGCTGCCTTCTCTTCAGGCGTACGGTGCGGTTTTTGAGGCTTTCCATCAGCGGAACTGCCGGTAGGTTTGGAGGCGGAGGATGACGAAGCGGGTCAGACGAGGTAAATTTTGGAGTTATTCCGTTTTTGTTTTCCTGTTTGATTCCATCATTACGTCTGAACGAAGACGCCGAGGCGGCTCCGAAAGACGACGAGCGTCCCGCATTGGAAGTCGATGATGTGTTTGTATTAGCACCAGGTTTTTCGAATTGGTCGAGAACGCTAGAGAGGCTGAACTGTGTAGTTTTTGAAGCAGATATATGTTAGTCGATAAACGTTTCCTTTGAAGATCGTCCGAACTAGAAGACGCGTACGATCAATTTACGAAAGCATAGAGTTGCAGCGTAATATGACAGAGTACGGGAGATGAGGGAGGGGAAACACGTGAAAAGGGGGGAAATCAAACATACACCTCCGGTAGACGTAAAAACCATCTTATTATGACTCCTATAGCGCAGGAACTAGTGTTTTTAACCCTCAAAATCAATCCGAGTTACGGACGCTCCCCAGCCAAAGGCCGGCAGGCCAAAATATTGATGATAATAGATGGATTTATCTCGTTTGATGGTCGATTGTGATAAGGAACGTGTGACTCAATTATGTTGTATCGACTGGAATGCGAAGAAGAAAAGGAAAAACCTTTTCCCCCAAAGACCGAACCCCTGCAATACTGGTACCCTGACGAGATATCTTGAAAGAAAGTGAAAAAATTTGTCGTCCGTACTCTCTATCCTACGAATCTGCCGTTGAAAGGGACGGCGATATAGCGGATCTTTCGATCGTCTGGTGAGGAGAAAATAGAAAGGAAAGAATTCTGTTTCCAATCCTTGACATCAAAAGGAGGTCGTATGGCGCTTAGTTGTTTAAAAAAAAAAAAAAAAAAGAAAAGGAACCTCCAAAATGACTAATTTATTACCTAATCAGGATGTTCAGTACGCCAAGGGGAATGCCAAGAAGAATATATAATTGCTTCTTTATAGCTTTAAAAAGGGTGAAGGGTAAGCCCTAAAAACAACTTTACCCACTAAAGAGGGAAAAACAAAGCCCACTATCAAATTTTTTTTTCTTTTTTTTTTTTCTTACTTATCGAAATTCCAAAAATCAATCACTTCCCTAATCCATCCACATTCAATCTTCAAATTTCTCCATCACAACCAAAGTCCTTTTTTTTTTAAAGAGACCACGAACAGGAAGATACAGTCTCCGGTCAATACGGTTAAAGTCGATTGATTTCTCTTGTTCTACAAGCCAGTCTACCCTTTCAAAACGTACGTCCCTCTTTTGGACTATACTATGCACTCTTCGCCGCTCTTCATCGTAGTAATACGTCCTGGTACTGACTTGAGTCCCCCGTTGATAGAATAAACAAAAATGAAGCACCTCGCAGCTTACTTCTCCTCCTCACCGGTGGAACGCCAGCCCAGCGCCGATGATATCAAGGGTGTTCTCAGCTCCGTTGGTATCGACGCCGATGATGACCGCCTTTCTTCGCTCCTGAAGGAGCTTGAGGCAAGGACGTCAACGAGGTAAGCGCTTACCCAGTTTCAAAGAATATCCCAGAGTTCGCTTTCTAACAGTATTACTTTCGTTTTTCTTATAGTTGATCGCCCAGAAGCAGCAAGCTCGCCTCTGTCCCGACCGGTGGCGGTGGTGGTGGTGGCGCTGCCGCCGGTGGTGCTGGTGGTGGCGGTGGTGCTGTCGCCGAGGAGGAGAAGAAGGAAGAGAAGGAGGAGGAGAAGGAGGAGTCTGACGAAGACATGGGTTTCGGTCTTTTCGACTAAGCGCAGCCAAAACAAACAAAATAGTCAAAAAACCTCCAAAAAAAATCCTACCGTCCAGTTTCTCTCACCAACTCTCTCGCCTATATCATTTACTCTCTTTTTCGAATGTCCTGTACGACAATGGTACAAATATAAAACTACGAATATAGTCATTTGGGGAAAATCGGGGAGTCTTTGTGTCACTTTTTTTCTTTCTCTTTCGGTGTTCATATAATTCCGGATTCATGGACTTTTAATTCGTTATAATAAGAAATCTTACACGATTAACGCCGCGGACGTCTTTCTTGCAAGTGTACTTTTACTTCTTAAGGACAGTATGACTTGACTTTTGTGCCCTGTGATCCGTCTTCTCAGTGTTTAACCACGTCGCACCAGATATGACTCTAGTATAAGCAATTGCGTGCTCTATCGCAGTCTCCAGCGCTCTGACAATTACAGTCCAAGCACTCGATCCAAGTAGCTGACTGCTCTCTGCATCTCACTTCTGCGCGCCATTTAGTTTCATGTATCTAATCGTCATCAATAAGATTTATACTATGCGTTGATCTCTTAAATCTGTGCTATTTTGAGTTAAAGCGGTGATGTAGAAAAGCAATTATACCAATTAGGGCTTCTGCCCCAAATGAAATTTACCACCAAAAATTCTCTCTTGGCACCACAGCCCAACCAAAAAGAAAAAAAAAATCCGACTTTGCACAATTTCATCAACAACCAAAAACCCATCAACGACAACCGGATTCCAACATCACCAACTCGTACGCCCCTCCGACATCACCCCTCCGTAATAACCGAACACTCGATCCTCTAAACAACAAATCAACATGGCTGACGCTGATTATGTACGTTTCTGACCTTTTGCTTTTCTCGAAGATGGTCGAGCTGCTGGATAGCTTTGCGGGATTGGGGACACATCTAGAAGGAACAAACCTTTTGCTAACGTATATCGAACTTATAGGATGCCGAACACGCTGCGGGTACGTTGAGCAACACTATACTAGCGATGGAAAACTCTTGAAAAAACAAAGAAGGGTCATTCCTTCTATATCATATTTGTCTATATATAAAAATTTTTTTAAAGGGGACCGTCTAACCCTAATTGTCTTTTCCCTGTAGAGCTCAAGAAGAGGCGAGCCTTCCGCAAGTTCTCTTACAGAGGAATCGACCTTGACCAGTAACTATAAACCCCCATCCCACCCTTTTTAACTATTTTCTTTTTCAAGTATACTTTGCCTAAAATTCAAAAACTGACCAAACCATCATCACAGGCTCCTCGACCTGACCACGAGCAGCTCGTCGACGTCGTCCACGCCCGTGCCCGCAGACGCTTCAACCGCGGTCTCAAACGCAAGCCCATGGGCCTGATCAAGAAGCTCCGCAAGGCCAAGCATGAAGCCAAGCCCAACGAGAAGCCCGACCTCGTCAAGACGCACCTCCGCGACATGATCGTCGTCCCCGAAATGATCGGATCCGTCATCGGCGTCTACTCGGGTAAAGTCTTCAACCAGGTCGAAATCAAAGCCGAGATGGTCGGCCACTACTCGGCGAATTCTCAATCTCGTACTCCCCCGTCAAGCACGGTCGTCCCGGTATCGGTGCTACTCACTCTTCGAGGTTCATTCCGCTGAAGTAAAAAAGGATGGGGAGCGTTGGGGATTGTATATTTTTTTTTTCGATTATGGTTTTTCTAAACGGCATGCTTTAACGTTATTTCAATAATATATTCCGGTCTTCTTTTTTTCGGGGTGTCTCTTTTTCTTTTCTTTTCATGGGTCTTTGGGTTTGGGATGTCTTTTTATATACTTTTCTGATTTTTCCAAAAATACTCCAAATGGAAATTTCCCGTCGTTTGACCACAAGTTCACAATGACGATATAATAAGATCCTTCTATCCTGCTGCCTTCATTTGTGTATGTGATTTGCGAATGGATAATTGCCCCGTGATGCGCCTGAACCGTTTGAAATCATGCTAACCTTCTAATATGGCCATAAAACGTCAAGTAAGATGTGAAAGGAGCGTGCTAACGTTCAACGTATCATTGTAGCTGAAGAACGTCAAAATTCGTTAAAAGCATCGCTAGATACGAGCTTCAAGGAAGATATATATGGGTATAAAAAAGGACCAAAGGCATATTAAGCCTTGCTCGGGAAAGCTATGCGCTGATACATGTAGAATGAATGACTATATCATTAGCTACTGTGTTAGTATCGAAGGTCATACAATTCCTTCCATACAGCTATATTCTACAATAACCATGGATCGGTGGTCTTTCGTAACCAATACCAGAAGCAAACTCCATATCCAAGTATACGTACTACCGTTGCTCGATCAAGCTCAAGTGTTTGCAAGCGCGTGCATCAGCTTAAAGCACGATCACGACCATATAATGCCTAAGTTGAAGGGTCTTGCATATGGTAGTCAAGTTGTATATATATTTCCTAGTTTCCAAAAAAAAAAGGAAGCATAAGAGGAAGATATATCTCTTTGGTATACAAAAAAAGCAAATATGTACTTGGTAAAAAAGCGAAGTTTTATATGTAAAAGGGACAGAACTTTAGATAAATATACTTTCTTTGAGAAGAAGAAAAAAATGTCGTATTTATAATTAAACAACCCAGCGAAAAGTAAAAGAAGATTCATCTGCCAAAAAGGTACAATGTGTACATAGATAGGTACAAAGAGGAAAGATATTTCTGGTTCGTGGATATCGTTAATGAGTATCAGAAAAAGAAAACGAGAAGAGATAGTAATGGAACGCCCGTGAAGCAAAGAGAAAAATAAAACAAAAAAGCAAGATATAACTACCTAAGTAACCTGGGAAATAGAATAGATAGGCCTCCTTCTAGGGAATAAAATTTAACGGTTACACAAAGGAAGGAAGAAGAAGGTGCTTTTGTTTTTTCAACCCGAGTGGTGCATTACTGCAGGAAGACAATTAGGAAAGTGCGGATGTTTAAGATACAAAGGGATTGAAGATGTTAGGGTGGAGAATTTTGATACTTAACTATAAGTAGAATGCTTTAAATAAACAAAGGAGCATAGAAAAGAAAATGAATGAACGACTCTAGACCAACGAAGAAACGACTCCTTTGAACGCCTCCTGGTTATGTAGATATAAATATTTCAAAAAAAGCAAATACCAACGAAAACAATGTGTGAAGGGAAAGAACAAAAATCGCCGAGAGCAAGGAACTTCCCTTATGGTGACGCTCTTTCTTTCTTCTCAAAAAAAAAAAAAAAGCCTCTTCTGCTAAAGTGCGTACAAACGATACTGTAGCCATTTGATTATGCATAGCTTGATCGACCGAGAGGAGGTCCAAACCTAGGTCCCACAGGGTTAATCTCCTCTTTTACCCGACGGTCCAGATGGGGGCCTGATAGGCTTCCCACTTCGTGTGCAAACATTCTTGATCTTATCTTTTCATCGCTAGTTGATGGAGAATGTCGGCCATGTATCGATACGGGCCCGCCAATGTCCCTCTGATGTTGTTGCTGTAGCTGTTGAGGAGGTGGTGAAGTTGGGCCATGCTTCATAAGAGGAGGGAGGGGCTGGTGCTGCTGCTGGACATGGTTCTGGAATCCGCCGAATGAACCCGATTCGGAATAGGCGAAAGGGTGTTGAAGGCGGAGGTGCTTGTCCAATGGGTGGTGCCGATGACGGCTCCATCTTGATGGGGTCCTGAAGTAAGGAAGCGAGATGCATTGGTGCCTGCTGTGGTTGTGGCTGCTGGACGAAGTGCGCGGACGGCGCCGTGGAAGTTTGGCCGTTGTACTCCCGAGCGGCCTCTGCTTGCCTATGATTGGATTCGTACGAGCCTTCCATCTGCTTCGGGGGAGGAGGTGCCCTGGTCTGCTCTGGTGACTGCGGCGCCTGATAAATATATTGACGGATGGACACGGGATGCGGCGCAATCATTGGTGACACTGGAGTTTTCTGACGCCTGGGTGTAGCAGCCTTGTTTTCCTCGTTCCGTTTGGTCGGGGTGGCTGTCTTTTGGTTTACAGAAGGCGCAGCGGGAGCTGGAGCAGAGTGGTGACTCGTTGTAAGAGATGTAGAAGCTTGGGTTTGTGTGCCTGCTGATGAGGTGCAATGCGTGCTCCGGCGGTAGTACCGGTGCCAGGGCCTGTTGATGCTGAGGTTGCTGCTGGATAATAGTTTGCGGCATTGCAGCCGCATATGGTTGTTGCAAGGATGAGGTTGTTGATTTTGCGCAATCTGAGGGCGGATTAACAGTTGAGGTGGAGGTTGATTCTGCAGGTGTTGAATTGGTTGAGGTTGTTGCTGGTGCGGTTGTTGCTGTGGAAAGAGCTGCGGAATTCGGGACGACAGCTAAATCATCACGTTCGTTAAACCGGGCCGGAAGCGGTAATGGAGAGGTCGTGATGAACTTACACCCATGGCCTCCAGATCTGTTCTTGTATCTTCAAGACTTGCTCCAAATACCAGGTGCCGCGGGAAATCCAACATATTTCGCAATGCTAGCGAGAAGGGACACTTCGCTGTTGTACGCCGCACGGTGCTTATACTGTACAGACGTTTGTCTTGGAACTTTGAAGATGAACTCTGTTGAAGGAGTGTTTAGAAAAAAGCGGAAAATACTGATTAATTGAAATGGCCGGGGAATAAAGGGGAGTGATTAATTGCCAAACTTACCATTGTTGTTCATTTCGGCGGCTCTCCTCTCTTTGTGTATTGCATACCACATCTCGTTTGCCTCCGAAAGAATATCTTCTCGAATTTGTCTTACATCCTGGGAATACTGAGCATGCACATGCGCTTTCAATGCCGTAGTTTCTCTTTCATGCGCTTCCCTCTGATATTTAATCAGCGTATCAGCAAGATGGATTTTGCGGTCACGTCGTTCTTGGATGGCTCTTGACATCAAAATTAGCTCCGGGTGGGTGCCGTCATTGATCATCTCAATCTCTCGGTCAATTTCACCCACACGTTCCTCAACGATCCTAGAAGGGTAGATTTGAGAATTAGCGAAAAGGAAATAAAAAAAAAAAGGAAAGGAAAGGGAAGGGAAGATGTCCAGCTGGTTGAGCATAAATCAGTAAAATGGTACTTACTTGTCACGCAATTGTGCAAAGATAAGTTCTAACTTGTCATGTCTTCTGCGGCGGCTTTCTTATGCGTAACATTTCTGCGTCTGCGGCTAAATGAAGAACTGACGTCAGCAAGGGCTCTTCAATAGTGTTATATAGCGCGATCTAGAATTGATAGAAGCCAATTGGAAGAGTCAATTTGATAACATACCATCTTCATTATGCGAATTGTCCTGATCATTGTCGCCAACACCGGTCTCAGTCTCAGCGTCCGCATTATCATCGTCGACTTCATCAACGACTGGACCCGTTGCTTCCAGGCTTTCCTCCGGTGGATCATCATCGCATTAGAACTCTCCTCGATCGTCCTGTCTTTTTTTTTGCGCTTCTTAGGCTTTGGAGAAATGGACTTTCTTGACGTCTCTTCCTCCTTAACCGAAGGAGACCTCGATGTGTCTCGGATACCATTCTCGAGCGAGGGCTCTTGAGTAGGGGTTTCCTCTTCCTCGCCGTGGTCGCTGGGGGAGTCTTCGTCCTTCATCGCTGTGTCACCGTCGGCATCTTCATCCTTGGCAACCGAAGCAGCGTCTTCGTTGTCCTTGGCAGCAGAAAGGATAGCATCCTGGTCACTTTCTCCGAAATCGCCAAACTGCGCTTTCGCTTCTTCCGGCGAGTCCAGTTGACGGTTCCCGAAGGAACTCGTCTGGGGTGGTAGGTTCCGTAGTCTTTGCTTCCGCGTCTCCTTCCTCTTCATCGGCTGCTTCCGCTTCGTCATCGTCTTCTTCCTCTTCGTTAGCGTCACCGTCCACAGTCACCTTGCTAGGCTCTTCAGAGCCTCGACGCTATCGATGCCGACGGTGGAGGAAGGGCTGCTAGCTGAAGAGCGGATGACGAGGGTAGCCGTTTTCTTACGGGGGGTCCGTTGCGAAGATGTATCCAAACGCTCGGTTTCCGCCTCAGAATCATCTTCAAGCTCGCTGAGACTTGACGAATCGGATAATTGGCCGTTTTGCGGGGCGGAGGTTTCCTCCGAAGGAGCCGGGGAAGATCGTTTCGACCATAACTTTGGGGATGTTCTCCGCCCCGGACGGTTTTTCCGCAACATGGGTGGCCTTTTTGATCAGCGATTCCGGTAGTAGAGACTTGGGTACCATGAGGGCGTCAGATGCCAGGGAACGCTCGGTTAGGGGTGATGAGGTCTCTGCGTCCTCTTCATCCCCTCGAACGCTGCCGTGCTCTGAGGGATCCTGAGGTTTTCTTGCCGCCGGTGATTCTATCGGGTCAGGGGATCGACCATCGGCCTGGCGGTGTGGTAGGCGCGGAGGTGTTTGCAGGGCCTCAGGAGGGAGCTTTATTTCAGCGACGCTGTTACTGTTAGTAGCCTTGGTCTCTTTTTCATCTTCCTTGTCACCAATGCTATTAGGGGCATCTATTTTGATCTCGACATCGGCGTCAACTTTGTTATTAGGCTTAATTTCGTCGGTCGTAGTGTCTTTGCTGTGGTTCACTTCCTCTTTCTCCGCTGGTGTTTCCTGCTCTTCTGGCTTAGTGGCCAGCTTTTCTGCTGGCTCTTCAACTTCCATTTCTCTCGGTGATCTCGCGCGCCCAGACAACCGAACTGTGTGAAGAAAAAAAATTTGAAAAGAAAAACACGACCAGGTCAGTTTTAAACAAAGCACCGAGCACTACAAAATCGGAAACGTAATCTCTTCTTTATCCTATTCACTGACGAAAAATATGTCGATGATGCTGATAAAGGGAAAAAGGTAAGGGCAGGATTTTTTTTTTTTTGAGAATTTTTTTTGAGTGGGCAGGAAAAAAAAAACTTTCCTTTGGCCGAGGAAGGTACGAGAGACAGGAGGGAAAAGAAAGAAGAAATGGAAAAAACCTTGGGGAGAACTCCACGAACCTTGTTGATCTTCAGTTACTACACTCGCCTGTTTCGAACGTTTCCCGCGCCGTGAGCCAGGTCTCATGGCTTTCATTCGAAAGATGGTGATTCTCGTGAGACGTTGCTTATGGTTGGTTTGGAGTGTTTTTGTGCCCGTGAACGCCGTCTGTTTTTTTTTTTTTTTCCTTTCGGGAGCGAATCGCACAATGGAAGTGAAGGGCCAATCTAACTTGGGTTTTATTCTTTCGGGATACGGAAGAGACGAAAGTGAAGAGGCGAGAGATAGCAAAACAGAGAGATGGGGATAAATAATGGATCACTCCGACAAAGAGCACGAACGTAGAAAATAAGAGTGCTCCTTGAAGGAGAAGGGGGAGAAACAGGATGAGGTATGGCGAAAAAGGAACGGACTGGTGATATGGAATTGAGGTCCCTGAGAAGATGATGGGGATCAAAAAAGAAGAGGACGAGTGGGAACGAGTGGGAAAAGAGAAAAGGTGAAAGGGAAAAGGAAAACGGTAGAAGGAAGGAAAAGGTTGGGGGAGGGGAACAACAAACAGGACTGGTTGCTTTCCCTTTACTACTATGGGCTGTGTGTGAGTGTGTGTGCGGTGAAGGAAAAAAAATAAAATACAAAAAAAAAAAAAAAAAAAAAAAAAAGGGCAAGGAAAAATTATTATAAAAGAAAGATAAAAATAAAAAAAATTATTACGAACACTCTTTTTTTTTCTCCGTAGCAAGCAAAGGTGAGAGCGGATAAGCGTGAGCGAGTGAGTGCTCCTCCTTCACCGGGGTATTCTCTTTTGCAGATAGATAGAGAAGGGGAGGGGGAATGACAATAGTATTGTTATTACACGCTACTGGTAATCTTTTGCGCAATGGGGATGATGGCAAAAGGAAAGCGGGAGAAAATCAAATAATAATGATAATAATAAAAAAATTAAAAATTAAAAAATTAAAATAAAAAATTTAAAAAAAATCATACCGGCAACGATCTCGATGATACAGCGTAATAATCAACTAATATTAATCTTTAAAAATTATACAAAGACGGCGTTAGATATACTCAATCTAGAAGGAACCCTTTCTTCTTTTCCTTCAACTCTATCAGAATCCTATTCTTTCTTTTCTACTTTTCTTCCTTCCCCTTCTTCCACGAGCATCGCAAAGCGAAGACACCGTTAGAAGAAAAACCGAGAGAACAACGGCGTTGGGGGTACATTCACGGCGGTTTCATTTTCAGCACATTTTCAGGTACCAGTCCGTTTCGTTGACAGTATGCGCCAAAATCCAGACACCTTTCAGCGACTCAGCGATCCAGCGACACTCTTTTTTTTTTTTTTTTTTCTTTCCTGCGTCAGAATAGAGAATTTCATACTTTGCATGCATGCATTTGGTAAAACAGGCTCCAATGATAATATGAGGCCAGAGGCGCCACCGTTGCCTTTTTGCTATCCTCCGTTTTATGATCTGTATTTTTCTCATTTCGGGGGTAGATGGTACAAGTTCGGCTGCTTGTTACTTAGCTGCGATAACCTACTTTTGTCATTGTACGGTGTACATTTGCCGCCCCCGGGCGAAATAATTCGGCGAGTGGACTGATCTTATCGCGCTTTTTCGAAAAATCGAAGAAAAATGAAACAATCAAAAGTGTAAACAAAAGCCTGACAGTCAGACAGCCTGAGGAAGCAATTTATAGTATAATACTAGCTACTACCAGTCCCTCAGCGATCGATGAAATGGATGATCAGATCTTATTTTGAAGAGATTAATATCACCGCTGTTTCTTTCTTTCTAAACTCGCCTCCCCTTTTTTCGCACATCAAGCCGTACCACGCATGCCAGTAATATATCCTCTTTGTTTATTGTTGGATCTTGACTTTTTTTTTTTTTTTTTTTTTATTGTTTTTTGCCTGAAGATCCAGGTGACTTCTTTTCGCTGCTGGGACGTTTCGTAAGTTTTTGTATTGGCCCGGGGGGTTTCCAGGTTCCGGTTTAGCCTCATCCTCCTTTTTTCAACCCTTGGGCCCCATGAGGCTCTCTCTCCTTTTCCTTTTTTATAACAATGTCATGCGCGACGTGATCAGAAACAGAAAGAAAAGAAGGAAAAAAAAGGAAAATAGAAAACTGGAGAAATTACGGTATCGAAAAATCAACCGATAAGCCGGCAAATTCCATGGGCTAAATGCCAAGATATATATATACTTGTTTGACATAGGCAAATAGGCCAGGACGTAAAATTTCTGTTGGTTGAAATGGCATCGTTGATGAGAGATGGATAACGTTTGCCATTTGTCTGGGTAATGTATGATTACAGATGTCTAAGGGCCCATTTGATTTGAGATGATAAGGAATAAGGAGGTATTGTGAGTGTCTATTTGCAATTTTGCGTTTTGGTTGTTTTTGTTTGTTGTTATTTGTGCCTAATTTTATTCGGATTTTCTCTTATTCTCTCCTCTCTACTTGTCTTCCTTCGAAATTTATCGAGACCAAGAAGGTATATATATACTTACTTATACTAAGTAGATAAATAGGTATCTCTTACTTAATTAGTTAATGACTTAAGTATGTACTTAGCCTTGACAATCCCACCGCCCAGATATCAGGGTGGCTTCTACCTTCGCTTCTCCGCCCATCCTGACAAGCTTTTCGGCGTGACGTGCCGCCACGTCCTCTTCGATGTCGATAACGACAACAAACTGTATCACCGTAAGAAAAAAAGTCACAAGGCCCACCCAGTGATTCTTCCAGGAGATGAGTGCCCGAAGTGGCAGCAAGGGAAGGCGAAGAAGAGCATTGAGGACCAAAATATTATCAAGGAAGCCACCAAGAGGAAATCAGGAATCTGGAGGCGCGGAAAGGCCGCAATTGGGAGAGGGCACGTGATAACGCAGAAAGCAGGCTGAAAAGGGCGGACGAGGTCATTCAAGACCTAGAAGAGCTTGTTAAGGGTATAGCCAGCAAGTGGGCAGCCGCGAGAGTCGAACGATAGGTCGCGTTGTCTTCTCTCCGCCAATTGAAACTACCACCAATCCAAAGAGGTTCACTGCAGACTGGTGTCTCTATGAGGCGGTGAGGCCAAGGTGGCTGGTTGTGAGGGCAATGCCCTCGACCTCGGCAGTGAGGTCAGCATCAAAAAGCTCACGAGAGCGCTCAACCCCAACATCCAGAACCCGGAGGGTTTCAAATATCCCGGGGGTCGTCAGTTACACATCCAGGACAACATCGTCCCTATCAAGGACGTGTATAACCCTCAGGGGTTTAATTAGCAAAATCGGCCGGCCCTCTCCGTCGGAAAACGGGGCCGCACTACCGGCGTCACCGCCGGCGTGGTTAACGAAATAGAATCCTACGTCCGGAACTACTTTTCTGACGGCAGTTCCTTTGTCTCTAAAGAAATGGCAGTCTGGGGTGCCTATCCCTTCACCGCTTTTCCGACCGCGGAGTCTCGGGCGCGCTGATCTAGGGTATTACAAACGTGCTGCAGCTATGCTCACCGGTGGGTCAGTGTATTCGGACAACACTGATGTCATCTACGGCACACCGCTCGAAGCTCTCTTCGCGATATGGCGAAGTACGGCTGGTCCAACCCACCTTCCAGATCGTCATGCCCGGCGAGGCCGGAGCGAGCCGAGGAAATTGATTCTAGACACAATTGCGAAATCTGAAGGTGACAGGTGGGATATAAGTAGAGCTCTTAGCATGGGTATGGCTCATTGATAAGTTTAGTTTATCGAGGTAAAAACCTGCTTAGGATCGTCTTGTCGAATAAGTCATGCATCCTACATTTCCAATCTAAATTTTTTACAACAAACTACGTAATTGCCAATAGACGCTCGTCATCTCAATCCCTCATCTAGTCAAGTCAAATGGCCTATATAAATCAATGCCAGTTCTCGAACGGCGTCAAACAAACCTTATTCCTAGTCAAACGAAGCTATTTTGACTAATGAGCTCGACCGACCAAGCCGTCTCTCACTTTCCTCTCTCATACATAAACATACATACAATCTCTGCTTGTACCTCCCGTCAAGTCTCTGATATAGAGCACACACAACAATAACAACAACAACAATCATTACTGAGTAACCTAGCTATAGCGCTAGGTACCCAACACCGGGATGGTTATAGCAGCGGTAGCAAGCAGTGGTAGCAGGCAGTGGTAGCAGGCAGTGGTAGGAGCGAGGGCAGTTGGGGCAGAGTTACAGGCTTATAGTAATGGCACGGGCGCTACCGAGTTCTACATATAATCAAAGACCTTCAGGTAGCTCGTCAACATAATGGATGCTAGGGAGGGAAAGTAATGTACTTGAGTAATTCTTTAATTTATATACACACTCGACACCTCAAAGAATAACAAAAATTTTCTCAAAACCAAAACAGAACACAAGCCCATCTACCTCCAACTTTTGAGCCTTTAAAGCCAAGTTCAAAAACATGTTAAATCTTCTGAGTATAAGCAGCAGACGACAGCTGAGGAACTTCCGTCGCGAAATGTCGTGTCAACCTTTCTGCAGGACGCTTTCGGACTTTTCCCTGTTGCCTCTAGCAATACTTAGGTAGTTAATAGATGGAATAGGCACTCTAATTCATTATTTTCTACTTTGAGCTTGCTATTTAAAACACAGAAATTTTTTTTTCTAAGTTATTATTAACAAAACGCAAGATCACGGCTACCAGTCCTGAATCCTGATATACCTAGGTGTCCTAAGCTTGGCAGCACAGATTAAAATCAACCCGATAAGCCGGCAAATTCCGCGTATCAAATGCCAGGATACTTATACCAGTATGATATTTTTTTTTTTTTTTTTTTTTTTTTAGCAACGGCCTAAAATTTCAGCGCCCAATATCACACGAAGTTTCAACATTGTACAACATTTCGCTCACCTCCAGCTACTCCGATTGCTAACGAGGACAATCGCGTTTCACCCTTTTTGAACTTTCACCTCAATTGCTAGAAGTTATAAAGGAGGGTCCGTTCACGACGCAGATATGGCCAAGTCGAAAACGAAAGAGGAAAAGTCCCACTCGGACAAACATAAGAGCTCTAGCAAAGACAAGAGCAAAAAGGACAAAAAGGACAAGAAGTCCGAGGACAAGGCTCCGGCAGCTGCGGAGACGAGCAATGGGATAGACCCGACGTTGGATTCGCTTTTCTCGCACAGTTCGGGCCCAGTAAAGCCTAGAGCAGTCTTCTCTACGGCAGTCGCAGCCGTTGCCGTTGTGGCGGCGCCAGACGTTGCAGAGGACGATGGCATCGAGAGCCCGCCTGAAGATGTTGCACTCGCGCTTGCGGCTAGTCGAGATGCGCTAACGAAACAGAGCAAGAAGAAGAGGAAGAGGGATACTACAACAGCAGTGGAGAACGACTATCTCGATAAGATAATAGAGGAAGGGAGAAGTCGAGCAAAAAGCAGAAGAAAGGGAAGAAGAATTCCAAAAGGCAGATAATTCCGGTCCAATAGAGCAGAGGCGGACTCGGGCGATGATGCGCAGGAAGAAGGCGACAAGAAGGATGCGATGGACGTGGATGAGAAGGAAGCCGACGAAACTGCTGAGGTAGAAAAGGACGAAGAGGGGTCGGAGTCGGCTGCATCTCCAGCGAGGAGGACGAAGGAGAGGACAATGCGCCCCCACCGACTCACGAATCCTCGACAAACCCGAAGGCGACGGCGACGTGGAAAAGGCAAACGTACAATCTTCATAGGCAACCTACCCCCATCCGTGATAACATCGAAAGAAGACTACAAGGCTTTACAATCTTCCCTAAAATCCCACGGCACGCTCGAATCCATCCGCTTCCGCTCGATCGCGTTTTCAGACCTTATCCCCGGAAAGCAGCGTTCATAACGAAGGCTTTCCATACGGATATACATACCGTCAACGCGTACGCTGTTTTCAAAAAGGCCGAAGGGGCGCGGAACTCGTTGAAGCTTAACGGGAAGGTTTTACTGGACAGGCATTTACGGATCGACAGCATTGCTCACCCGTCGAAGAACGACTCGAAGCGCTCCGTTTTTGTGGGCAACCTGGACTTCGAAGCCTGTGAAGAGTCTTTATGGAGGCATTTCGGCTCCTGCGGTGACGTAGAGAACGTCCGTATCGTCCGGGATCCGAAGACGAACGTGGGCAAGGGATAGCGTACGTCACCTTCGCGGACGCGACGAGCGTGGACGCCGCGCTGCTGCTTAACGAGAAGCCGATGAAGGACGTCAGCGCGAAGGACGAGCAAGCGGTTAAGAGCGCTGCGAAGCGGAAGCTGAGGGTCCTCCGGTCGAAGAATCTAAGCAAGAAGCACCACACCAGAAACAAGACGCTACTACTGCTGCTGCTGTTCAGGGTAGCGGTAAGAAGGGTGCGTATGTACCGAAGCTCAACTCGAGGCAGGTTGCGAACTTGGGGCGCGCGGGGAAACTGCTCGGCAGAGCGGGTGCGGCGAGGATGAAGAAGGTACCTGGGGGCGCAGATAATATTGTATTTGAAGGCGTCAGGGCTTCTAGGGACACAGATCCGGGTATCAAGAAGGGAGGAAGAGGAGCGGGTAAGGAGAAGGTAAGCCGAGGGTTAGAGCGAGGTCGACAGCGTGGAAGCAGAAGGCGAGGAAGGCCTAAATATTGTAATTTTACATATCTTTGTCAACCACAACTTTATAGCGTCTTAGTTTGAAGAGTGGCGCCTGTGTATATGCATTTATCCCTTCAAAAGTAGAAAATTCCACTGTATATTAGCTACATTTTACGTCACAAGTCCTCTATTCATGATATATAAAGCTTTTTAGCCCATCTATAGCTTCGGATCTTCAGATTCAAATAGCATCTCGTATGCTTTCTGAATCTCGGACTGCAGGTCGCTCGCCTGCAAGTGTCTCCTTTCTTCTCGAACGCCAGCCTGCTACACGTTCTCGTCAGCGCCGACGCTCCGAAAGCGGATAGCGCCGTAAGCTCCGCGCCCGATAACGCCTTGTCGTGACTATTTTGGACAGAGATTAGCCATTGCTCAAGCCACATGTTTTTTGTTTTCTGATTTTGTAGAGTTCGGTATCCACTTACTCCCAAAGCCCGTCCAAATACGCCTTCTTCCACCCAAGAACGTAGCTATAGCTCCCGTCAACGTATCTCCTTGCCCGCCGACCTCTTCAAACCACCTTTTACGTCGCACACGACCGTCTGCTCGCCGTTGGATATAGTATCCACGCCACCCTTCTGTATTATCGTAACGCCGCCGAGGGCCTTCGCAGCGCGCGCCGCAGCTGACTTGGGGTCCTCGTCGGCGTTGACGGAGAGCGCTTTACACAGCCGGGAAAACTCGACGACGTTCGGCGTCAGGATTGCGTTTTTGTAACCTTTTACGACGGACGGGTCGGAGGAAACGATCATTAGGCCGTCCTATCACCAAAAGATGTCCCAATCAGCTCCGCCTTAACAATTCTCTCTCAAAAAAAGGGGGAAAAAAAGGTAGTCTGATAGAGTTGTATCCTGGGAGAGTAAAGTCCTCACAGCATCAATAACAATCCCATCCCCTCTCCTTCGCCGCCATATTACCCTCCTCGCCGTCTCCTGCATGAGTTCGTCCCTCCCAAACCTGGCCCCACGACGATGACGTGTAGCCTGTCCAGCATCTTCGTCACGTTCCCGACGATGTCGTCCGCGTTGGACTTCGAGGCGCCGCCGTCGGCGTGCGTGGACTGCCGCATGTACGGGTGCACCATCAGGTTCGGGGAGTAGGTTTTTATGACGGCTGCGGCGCCCGGTTCGCAGATTACGTGCGACATGTCGGAACCTAGTAGGGCGGAGGCATTGGCGGAGAAGAAGGGGGCGCCGGTGTAGCTGTAGGATAGCTGTTATGTTAGCCTTTTCTTCCGATGGAAGCTATAGGATGGTGGGGGGACGTAAAGTGGATTCGTTACTCTTCGCATCCGCCGACGACGGCGACTGCCCATTTGACCTGATTTTTTAAAGGCATCGAGTTAGGTCACTAAGTCTTTAAGTCTTATTATTTAAGCAATTTTCGAAAGAATGGAATAATGTGAAAAAGCTGAAGACAGCAGTACCTTTGTGGAACTTCTCCAGCATCGGCGGGATGAACTTGCGGACCGCATCAGCATCTCTTTCGTGCTTTGCGCCATCTTTGGGTACCTATAGCTCTGTGGTGATATCGTAGGACTCCGATGGCTGCAATTGCCCCAATGGCAGCTTAATAAATGTATATGATAATCTGAACAAGCTATTTTCTGTATATGCAAATTGTGCTATCCCGTAAAGTAATCAATTGATGCTTGTTAATTGTCGTCACGTTTCTTTCCGTTCCTCCCGGTTGTCTTTTCCGGGAGCTTTTTCGGCGAAATATGGAAACTTGGGAGGTGGAGCTTTGCTGGCTTTGTACCCCAGCAAAAGTAGCTAGCTGTACAAGCCCCCAACCAATGCTAAGCTTAAGACGTCACTCACCCCGCTATTTTCGAAAAATAAATTAATGGTCTAATATATCGCGAATACAGCCATGGCTGAAAAAATCACTTCGCTCTTCAAACGCTTTTTATTCAATAACTACCTAAGTATACTAAATTCCATCTTTGCACTGGGCCATCATCATCATGAATACATCGTGAAGAAGAGTCGTGAGGTGCTATCGTATACGTGTACCCTCAATTGTGCCGTGGTGTCCTACCAAAGATGGCGAAGGAATAATCAAAATCTCGCTATGTATCGGAAATAGCAAATCTGAAGATTCAGCGTTATACAACTTATGATCCTTTCATAACAAGTGATTACAGCTCAGAAAATAAAGCCGTTAGAATATCAAAATTTGTGAACTATAGTTTTTTTTTTTATCTTCACAAGTCTATTGTTGTGTCCAGATTAGTCTCCCCTTCGACCTTCACGATCACCTCTACAGCTCTAGGAGCTCGCGGCGACTGCTGATCAGATTCCGAATCTGAATCCGACTCATCTCGCTCCTCCCGTCCCGGATGCCGTAGCTCTATCCAAACAATATCCCCCGGATCCTCCTCATCAAACACAGCATCCCACAGCTCCTCGCTGTCGTCCTCCTCCGCTAACACAGAATATGCACTACATCATCGCATATAGCTATCCACCCTTAACCTCGTCGCGCAGAATGTAATGCGACTTTAATACGTCAAGCGCGTATTTCTGCCCACGGGCCGTAAACCCTTGGACTTAGAGTCGCGATGTCGTTGTCGTTGAAGGTGCGGATTACGACGTGGGAGCCCGAGCGCTACGCTCGCTGGCGGCGAGGGATGTTAGGAGGGTTTCGGCGTGGATTATGGAGATTGGGGGTAGCGCTGGGTATTTTTTTGTGTTTACGGTGGAGCAGCAGTTGCCATCGCTCCTGTTGTTTCCGTCCTCGTATGTTCTGCTGAATTTGGCGTCGTGAGGTGCTGCGGTGGGCATTTGAGGGCTCTTTCATTTGTTAGACTGCGTGACATATTATTACTTAGCCATGTGTATCCGAATCGACGCAGGCGCTTGAAACAGCTCTTGCGGAGGTATTCATGGTCGCGCCATGTTCTAGAACATTGTCTGACGGCATCTCCACTCTGGGGAAGAAATAAGGTTTGTGGAGAAAAACTTTAAGCTTCCCCAGAGATGTCGCCGTTTCTGGAACTCCGAACTGTCAAAATTATAATTGGAAGCACAATAAACTATACTCCAATCATAGTATAAATGTCTTCATCAAGTAGCACTAAGTCCTGCAGGGAATTAATATCGGAAAAGATAAGAATAGTTTCAAAAGACGGAGTATGTACTAAGAGAAAGAGGGTTTCCTTTTATGTATAAAATGTAAGTATATAGAAGTATACTCAATCTGCTTTCTACACCATGTGAAGAATAATACAGGAGCCATTACAGAGAATGTAATCTGTTTGAAGAAGCTGGAAAAGAAAGAAAAAAGAGAGATATTATTAAGAAAAATAAGGAAGCCAAAGGGAAGATAGCATTTAAAGTTTGGTATAACGCGAGGTGTTCGAGAAGACAGCTAGTAAGCTTTCGTAATTCGTCCCAAAACTCGTGCATACTCAGACATGAGACCTGGACAAACGTTTCTGGATATCTTTTTTAGTACTCGCTTCTTCCAAATCGCCGCTGCCTTCCATGGTATCGTAGCAACTCCTCGTAATCCTTCTCTGTAGCAATTGTTAGTAAGAACAAGTATGTGGGTCTATTGGAGAGGGATGACTTACCTAGCGCTGCAAGATCTTCGCGGGCTTCCGAGAATTCACCTTCCTCCATACCCTCACCAACGTACCAGTGTACGAAGGCGCGTTTAGCGTACATGAGATCGAACTTGTGGTCCAGTCTCGACCAAGCCTGCGTGTAATTAAAATTAAATTGTAAGTGCCTGTCGTATCAAAGTAAGCCTAGAGGGTGCAGCGGCTGGCATAACCTCAGCAATGGCGGTAGTGTTCGACAACATGCTGACGGAACGGTCGACGGGGCGAGTTCACCGTTTGGAACGACCATGGGCTTCTGGTAGTTGATGCCAAGTTCTAAATAAAATCGTTAGCCTATTAGAAACAGATTTAGATGAGAGCATTGACAGCTTACTAAAGCGGTAGGACACCATTCGACTAGATTGAAGCTGGCCTTAGCCTTAAGCGAAGCAATGGCAGCCGTGCAATCGCGAGGGACGACGTCTCCACGATAGAGTAGAGCAACAGCCATGTACTTTCCGTTGCGAGGATCGCAAACAACCATCTGGTTGTTTGGCTCGAAGCCTATTAATTTGCCGGAACTTTTGTTAGCAATCACTAACCATGCAGAATACCAACCCCCCCCCCACAAAAAAATTTAAAAAAAAATTTAAAAATTAAATTAAAATTAGCTCGATAGATACTCACACTGAAGCGTTAGCTCTTGAACTTTGAAACTCTCATGGCTGCTCTTCTCCTTTGATATTACAGGCGCGTAGCTGATCAAGGGTAGTGGATACGAGGATACGGGACCAGATTTGTCTGGAACTCGTTGAGATCGACGTTCAACGCGCCATCGAAGCGTAGGGAGGATGTTATTGACGACACGACTGGGCGATCAAGCGGTTCAGGTGCTCGTAGCTAGGGCGTTCGACACTTAGGTTCCTCTTGCAGATATCGTAAACGGCTTCATTGTCGACGAGGAAAGTGCAGTCGGAGTTTTCGATCGTGCTGTGGGTGGAAAGGACCGCGTTGTACGGTTCGACGATAGCAGTGCTAACCTGGGTGCGGGTATACAGCGAATTCGAGCTTCGACTTCTTCCGTAATCGGTGGACAGGCGCTCGAGAAGGAGCGCACCAAAACCGGAACCCGTGCCGCACCGAATGAGTGGAAGATTAGGAACCCTTGCAAGCTGGAACAATTATCTGCGACACGCTAATGCGGTCAATGACAGTATCGACCAGCTCCTTGCCAATCGTATAGTGTCCTCTGGCATCTTCATGCGTTTGCAATAAGCACTATCAGTATACATCTCTAACGATACGAATATCTGACGCGTTTGGGCACCAAATGATAATGGAAGGCAGGTAGACTGACAATTGTTCGCAGCATCTTCTTTCCCGTTGATCAACAACTCGGGGTGGAAAGTTGCGGTAGGGACCAGTGCGAATTTCATCAATCGGCTACAGACCAAAAAATAAGCCAAAAATCCGTTAGCAATGCCGTTGTTCTCCGTACGTACGGGAGTAAAGTTTTAAAGGTATATAATTTATCAACTAACCGAGGATCTAGATCGACGAAAATCGAACGCGGAACATATTGCCGGATCCGGTTTCGGTGAAGAAGTATCGAACGATCCGTCAGAGTCAACGGTAGAGCTAGCATCTTCTTCTCAGCTGAAGACCATGCTCAAGTAGGTACCTGCCGGTTGCCCTATTGTCAGCAAACTACAAGCAGCATTCCAATTGACCCACGTCGCGCACCCTCACTGCTAAGCAGTATTAACAGCACTAAAAAATACTTTCAAAGGTACTTACAACTCCCAGGCGCTGTTTCCGAGTTGCGTACCAGCCTGGGCCGATTGAAGGTGCAGAACCTGCGGAATAATGTCAGTCACATTGCAACTGAATTCTAAATGGCGCGTTTTGCCGGTATGGACACGGGAGGGTCGGTCCACAACGCGGAGTTTGAGGATAGGCTAGAAAAGGAAAAATGGAGAACAAAAAGAAGACGGGGACTGCTCACTTCTCCTCTCATTATTGCTTAATTGATATAAACGACCGAATAAAGGAAAGATGTTCAGGTTAAAGCTTTTAATAAGCAAAACAAGTAAACCTTCAGGCTTTCTATTATTATTTCTCGCGACTTGTTAATTGTAGAAGTCTCAATGATATGTGGAAAAAGGAGTGGAGGTTTCTCTTTGTTAGCATGTGTTTACTGTCCTTGTTCTTTTTAATAAGTGAATTGCAAATGGCCTAATTAATTTTTAGCGGTCCTATCAACCCCTGCAGTTTTTTTTTTTTTTAGTGGGTGGAGAAATTGTATTTTTGTTTGCCTACTTCAATTAATTTAGCTTGGGCATTAAAAAAAAAAAATAAAATAAAATAAAACGAAAAAAAAAAAAAAATTTAAAAAATAAAACACTAGAGATATTTCTCTCTTGTAAGTTGTGCATAAAATTATATCGCGACCTACATTGTTAAATATGCAATCATCACTAGCGGTTCCAAGACCTAGACTTTGAACAGGTGTAGGAGGACTTCTACACCTTAGCATCAAAAAAAATCACGAGGTCTCCTTACTTCAACTGATCAAATCTTGCATTAATCCATTTCTACCTCCGAATACTTGATACAGTAAGCGTTGTCGAAGCAATTCTCCCTTCAACTTTTTCCGATATTTTCCAAAGGACGTTATGGTAGATTGAAGAGAGAGAAGAGAGCAACGGTTAACAAACCAATATACGTTCGATATTTCAAAGGGGTATTAAGTAGTGTTTTGCAACCGATTGGTAACTGACCGTTCAACCGAGTATTTTGACGTTATAAAGAAGCTTGGAGCTTTAAAGCTGTTCGACAAGGAGATTCAGCCGTGCCATTCGCAATATCTGTGGATAACGTGTTTTAACATGATGGCCTATGAGCAGAACCTCAAATTGCAAATATTGCTTGGCAAGCAATTCATCGTTCTCGATCACACTTGTCAGCGAGTCATCATCATTGCGCAGTTTTACGCTCAGGTCATCAAAAGGTATAGATGTCTTGGCTGGTTGCGTTGGCGAGTATGGATCACAGAGCCCGAATTATATCACTTAACCCATGGGGATTTCTCATACAAATACCGAGTGCAGCAATAAGCACTGTGGTTGCGTTGTATCGAACCGAGAGTGTTTATCTCTCACAGTTACCGTAGAAGGTTTCACTTCCTTAACTCCCCGAGCATATTCGCGCCGATAATGAAAAAGGAGAGGCTAACGTTACTTGTCTCAGATGCGCGAAAGACGTTATTGACGTGGAATTGACCGCAAATAGCGATAATGATGCTCTATTCGACAAGCGTTTGTTTTAGTGACGTCTTTTTCCACTTGCAAGTATTTGAAGTCGCGCCTAAAGGAATGTTCCTTCGAATTAGCTCAAAATACCTACTCAAATGAACGCAGATCTGCACGCGCAGGGCTGCAGGGGTCGCGGCTAATCGTGGAACAACCCGTGTGTATCTGCAAAAACCCTGGAATAACTCTGTCAATATTATCATTATAGCTAGGAATATTAACGATTATAAGCAAATTAATACAAAAACCCAAGTGGCAGCTTGCCAAAAAAAAAAAAAAAAAAAAAAAAGAGAGAGAGCACTCCTCGATTCTCTTGCAATCGTATTTCATCATAAGTTTTCTTTTCTTATATTCACTCTATATACTCTTAGCTTAGCTTAGCTGAATTCTACCCTTACACACACACACTTTCAGGTCATTTGTGGGTCAAATTGAAGAAAGTTTCAATGAAGGAAAAAAAAAAGTTTTATCATTTGCAACTGAACTGAACTTTGGCTGACTTTGCTCCTCAATTTATATGATATGGTGAAAATAAAACAGGCAATTGTATAATGTTTCCACTGATAAGTGAAGACATGGATTAATTCTAACCCTCGGGCTAAGGAGAAAATTTTCCTTATATCTCCGAGACGCGTAATTCTCGAGCCCCATCCACACTTGGAATTGCTTGCTGCCTTGAGTTTTTAAGCTTAGTCACAAAACATTTTTTTTTTAAAATGCTCAGACGAGCATCAGCACTCATCTATTATCGGATAAAGTCTTAACGGGAGGCAGGACGGGACGGCGAATAGAAATGCTTCCTCCGTTGAAAAGACAAGGAGCAGCTTCTATCAATGTCCAATAAATGTTGAGAAAGACTGCTTAGCTAGATGCTTGAGCCAAGCCGTATTTTTTGGTGAGAATTTCGAGCTGCCCCCAATTGGCTTTGGTTTAAAAAAAAATTTTTTTTCTTTTTTGGAACTCCTCTTTTTTTTTTTCTTTTTTTTTGGACACCACTTTGGGGAATATTAATTTAAAAAAAAAAATAATAAATCATTTCTCCAAGAGGAGAGGAGAAAAAAAAAAAAACCAAAAGATTACGCAATAGTGCATAAATAAAAGACGAAAAAATTTTTTTTCGATCAACCCCGTTTGCCCGTCTAAACTTGCTTTTCTCCTGAGGGCTAAGTGTCAAATTACGCGAGACTCCATTGATACCACACCGAAAGATTTCCCATTAGTATCTGAAGCTGACCTGAAGTTTGCCTCATTTCACGTGGAGTTTCTCAAGAGCTGCTAATTTTGGAAGATCTAGTTCAATCTAGCATAAAAACAATGTCTACTTCAGGCGCGACAATAGTTCTTCCGATAACCTCTTGGTTGGGAGGAAACAGTTGCTTTAAAAATTTGGAACGGGTTCTAAAAGTGATAATGTTGAAAAAAAACTTAACCGATCGCGACGTCATTGAAAGATCAGGTGCTTTGGAACCCAAGGTTCAGAGTGTAAGGCCACCATCTTATTGAAATCTCTCGAGATTCCACTTTCGCTATATCACTGAAGCGTAGCTAACGGGATTTTATCAATTGTGCTAGGTCGCTGTGAGTAACCTCTTTGGAAGACGTTCAGGAACTGCTGGGGTTGACGTTCAGTTTAGATGATTTTCGTGACGTGTTGTTTGGGTACACAGAGGAGACTAAGGCACGTGTGTGGGCGGGTGGCGAGTACGACGATACTAGAAACATATCAGACTGGCTAAGTAAGCTCTTATAATTTGTGATTGTCGAGATGTCCTAGTCCTGACTTGTCCAATTTTATGCTTTGCAGGAGACGCTATCGAAAAAGTTGTGAAATATATCCAACTTCAATCAAATGAACCAGCTGCTCGGGCCCTTATAACTGTCGTGCTTTTGGACAGTCTGGAGGAGTTGCAACAGCTTCAAGAAAGTGGACGTGCTACAAGGGATAATACAGGTCTTTCATCGCCGACCCAAGTGTTCCCCGATCGTCTAGGAACTCGTACGACTGCACCATCCGCCGTATCTCCCGAGGTATCTCATGCGCCTGCTGTTCCAAATTCCCCTCAACACACCGTATGGTCGATGCTTCCTGTGGACAGCGCTCGAATCTGTCCCTTCCTCAGACCCCGCAGACCACCTACCTCTCATCTCCCGAAGCCGCTCACCTGCGATTTAAGGAACCGCTAAGCGTGGTGCTCCCGGCTCATTCAAACAGCAAAGTCTGAAGCTCAACGGTATTGCTGATTACGTTATTGGATATCCTATAGAACCAGATATTCGTCGGTTTTCAAAAGAAGAGGAAGTATTGAGAAGGCAAGCATCCTGTTTAATTGCTGTAGAAGCAAAGAGAACGGTGAAATAATGCACGCGATCCCTCAGTGTCTAGATATATGGGCATAGTTCGATACTCCCGTATCGCCGTCGGCAAGCGGAACACCACTGTCTTTGGTATATGTTCATCTGGAAGAGATTTTATCATTCTTCGTGCGGATAATTTCGGCGCGGTATGTTCAATGATTCACTGTATATTTTATCATTGAGTGTTAATTCTTAAAACAAAATAGAACACTTCAGCTCCACAGACAGGAACATAAGGTAAAGTTAATTTCTTATCTTCGAGCAATCTTACATGCTGCTCGCGCCAGCAGTCCGCAAACAAGCCCGTGGAAGACAGAATCCCAACGGGAGAAAAATCTCGAAGTTTTTAACACACCATCAAAGGGAAATTTCTAGACTTCGGTGTGGAAAACTGGGAAGTTGTCTCCTTAGATTACGATGATGCCAGGGAGAGGGTTGTAAATATAGCGATGGATATTGAATAATATAGTTCCAAAGGTATCAAAAGTACTGAACACCTCCTTGGAGAACACTAAGTGGTAGTGTAATATATACAGTAATAAGGAATCCGTGAGTCAATAAGACTAGGAGAAGCAATTGGAAAAAGTGAAATTAAAAGAAAAGGAAAGGAATAATTTATTACTATATTTACTTTTTTATATACTTATTTTAGCTCCTGATTTATAGAAGTATATATTTAACTTTTTTTTGCCTCTCTCTTTCTAAACACCTCACACTCCCGAAATTTTCGCCTCCCTACCAGAAAGTCACTCTCCGCTATTACTATGCTCTTGATTTCTTTTATGGCTATCAGGAACCTTTTTATCAGTAAGTACTTGTCTTTGAAACTGAAAATTTTTTAATTTACTCAACCTATACTTCTATACAGCTTACCACAGCTTTTGCGCCATCCTCCATCTCAATTAATTTATAAAAAACTAGAAAATATCAGGGAGAGCTCTTACCGATTCTTACGACCGATTCTTCACCCCTCCTTATTTACACTATTTAAATATATTTAGAAATAAATTCATGTTCTAGCGCTTGCTAAGAAAAAGAAGGCCTATTGCAATTTTCTAGTCTATAATACCTAATTTGCTTATCAGCAAGTTTCTATTCTTGAAATCCTGTTCTTGGAACTTCCCTTCCTTCTGGTGGCTTCCGTCCTTTTTTGGGGTGACCGCCATCGATATATAGAAAGAAGCGAGATATCATCCAAGTGTACACCCGAGTTCAGAGGCGATATTTCAATCTTTTAAACACTCAAACAATACCGAAAATACTACTATAAACTCACCCTCGTCCTTCGTTTATCAATTATCTAAAAAAAAAGCCTTTTACCGATTTAGAAACCCTTCTATTCAAAGATAATTTTCTTTGCTTCTCCTTATAGAAGGCGTTCTTTCTATTTTACCTGCCAATCAATCAGTCTCGCGGCGTTTATAGCTAAAAAGATTTCGGCTTAGAGGTTAAGCTTTTAGCTACAAATTACTTGCTTATTTTTTCCCTTAAAAAGGAGAGAGAAAAGGAGAGAGAGAAGCTTCAAGAGAATTTGGCCGTTCATGTCGACGCCAATACATGAGATACCCGAGCCTGAGTATGTACCGGTCCAACACTACGCCACCAATGGCACCCTGGACCATGTCAATACCGATCAGTCCCGCCATTGTCGCGAGACGGTACTTACGTAGACAATGGCTCCCGGTCAACGCACCAAAGCCCGAAGCCCAGAAGGGGCAATCGGCGAATCTTCATCAACATGGTCTTACGGACGAACAGATCGAGGAGATGAATTCGCGCATAGATGACGACCTGCAGATGTTGAAAGCAGAGAGAATTGCTTCGAATCATTCAGGTTCCATTCATCATACCTTAAGTCGGAAAGAGAGACGGAATGCCGGTTTCGCGAGCCTCACGACAATACATTCTGAGAAGAGTAAAGCAGGATCGGGTGACTCTGATCACTCTGACGATGACACGTTGTCAGTTGCAAAGCCGGTTCAGAAGAGTGGCTTTCCCACGCCCCCGGACGAACCGAGTTCTCGTGCTGCAAGATTTTCAAAAGGATTCACGAGTCGACGTTTCTCGTCAGATACTTTCTCTATATTACACCTGTCGCGGGTGTGATATTGATACCCCTACTGTTAGGAGCCTTTTTGTTTAAAAAGGCTAGCGTTGGTGGTGTCGAGCTCATGTGGTTCTCGATATGGCTCATGATCGTCTGGCTATCTCTCTGGCTCGCAAGGATCATTTCCAAGACGCTTACCTATCCCGTTGGCACGATATGCAGCTTGTTTACCAATAGCCACAAAAAGTGGAGGGATATGGCAAGAATGCTCGAACTTCCCTGCACTTTGTTCTTCTGGGCTTTGGCCGTCTTCATATCCTTCTTACCTACCATGACCACCATCACATAGACGGAACAAAAGCGAGAGGGACTGGGAATCAACCGCGAACAAGGTCTGGATATCCTGCCTTGTGGCGATGGCGATGAATTTACTAGAGAAAATTATTATCCAGCTGATCGCGATATCATTTCACGAGCGAACCTACGAGGATCGTATTATGCTGAACAAATTTCAAGTTCGGACTTGACGAAACTTTACGAATACACCAACGAAAAGAAAATCGAGGATGAACTGTACGCAAGGTCTAATGAGAACTCAGGTACAAGGACTCCTCTGGCCTACTTGAGGAACGCGAAGGAAGGACTGCAGACAGCAGTCAATAAAGCATCCGATTTATTGGGCAAAGCAGCCCATGATTTTACCGGCAAACAAGTTCAGGGTTCCTCTTCACCGCAGCAAGTTGTGCTTCAGATCCTGAGTGATCGTGATATGCTGGCCTCGTTTGGACGCCGCATCTTCAGGGCCTTTGCAAAAGATGGACAGAAAGAGTTTCCGGCGCAGATTATGTTCGACATGTTCCACGAGGACGAACGCGATGGAGTGCTATCGATGTTTGACAAGGACCTGAACGGCGATATCTCGGGCGAAGAGGTTCAAAATGCCTTAATCGAAGTCGCCCGCGAAAGAAAATCTATCATTGCTTCTCTCAAAGACTTGGACAGCGTTGTCAGCAAACTTGACAAAGTTTTCACCTTCCTTGTCCTTATTTTGACTGTTTTGGTCTTCGTCGCTATTCTTTCGAACAGTACTACTATTTTGGCTTCTACTTCCTCCAGCTTACTGGCTATTTCTTGGTTGTTTTCGCAAACAGCACAAGAGTTCCTCGCCTCCATAATTTTCGTGTTTGTGAAGCATCCGTTTGATGTCGGTAAGTAAATTCCAGCTAAACCCTTTGAATTTATCACAAACTTAATCTCAATTACGCTCTTAAATGTGCTTTCCGGCGGTATGAGACGCTGTCTTTTAACTTTTCTAACGAGTTTTTGGAATTTAGGCGATAGGGTAGACATTTTTGTTAATGGCGAAGTCGTCAGCTATTTCGTAAAGAAATAGCACTTATGTACACCGAATTCAAACGAATGGAAGGCCACGTAGTTCAGGCCCCCAACTCCACTCTCAATCAGTTGTTCATTCTGAACATGAGGAGATCGCCTGGTAAGTCTTTCAATCCAAAATGTGCCTTTTTGTTTTTACCTCGGCCCTCATTCTGAGCGATTTTTTACTAACTTGTATTTTTAACAGCACTCGCTGAAGGTGTTCCGATAACCATCAAGTTTGGTTCCACTATTGAGCAGATTGATGAGCTTAGGAAGCGCATGTTGGACTTTGTAACCACCGAAAGAGTGACTATCAGCCGAAGGTTTTCACTGAAGTTAGGGACATCAAGTACCTTCATGAGGTCACTCTTAACGTCGTCTTCTTCTACAAATCCAACTGGCAGAATGAGCTCGTCCGCTTACAGAGGAGGAACAAATTTATGTGCGCTCTCATGCTCACTGTCGCTGAATTGGGCATCGAATCTCCTCACAGGAGATGGCCAGGACAGACGAGCGAGACGCCGGTATATCTTCAGGCCCGTTGCAGGGTGTTCCTTCCCTGTTCACGACGGCGCCGAATAACGACAACTTACGGGACCAAGTCCTGAACGAGAGGATGCAGGGCGGCGATGGCGCTTCTGCGTTTGCTTCTACGCCTGCGGGTTTCGGTCTGGGTGCTCCACCTGCTGGACCTGGTTTGGCTGGTCTAGCTAGCCCGTCTGTTGGAACTGGCGCCGGCGACGTCCCTCCAGCGTCCCCGCTTGATGCTCCTTCATCCCTTTCCATCCCCGCAGCTACTACCCCGATGATGAGTCCTCTGAGCCCCTCTGGAACTCCAGGCTTCTGGCGCAAAGAACAAGGCAGTAGCAGGCTCCACCGTTCCAAATCGGTCGCTGCCCACTCCAAGAAATTCGACTTATCATCGGCACCAGCGACAACACCTTACAATACGGAGACGCCTTCCTAGGCGAGAAGAAGGGCATCTCGGTCGATGTCAGCCGTCCGCGTAGCCGCGGTGACTCGGTCGGCCAGTGCAGCCTCGAGCGCGTCACGTCTAGGACCAGCCAGTCGACGACGGACTCGAGGAACATCCATGGCTCCATGCGCAGAAGGGATAGATTATTTTCTTCTGCTTCGAATAGGCATCAGGTCAAGGAGGAAATGTCCGTCACAGCCCCCGTTGCTGATAACACGAACGACGATTTAGAGACCGGCATGAGGGTTCCGCATTCGACTCCCGTGGATCCGGTCCTTCCGGCCGTCCACAGGCGGACGACTACCGGCGGTTTAGGACTGCTAAACCACAAGACATCGGCGATATTAGACCTATATAATCGTCTGGTGTTTTAATATATTGCGGCACAGCAGCAATAGCTTCTTTTTATTTTTATTTTTAGTTTTACAAAGGTGTTTTCATCTAAAGAAACACACCGCCGATATTAATTTGTAATGGGAAAAAGTTCCTGTCCTTAGAATATTCTTACTTATGAACAGGGTTATTAGAGGGTCAACACTAGACGTTAAAATATTCTTCTTTTGCTTCCGTTGGGTTAAGCCTGTACACAAAGAGTAATGTACATAGATACCTTTTACGATAAAATCCATAAAACATTACAGTGAAGAGATTCCCAAGTCTTCACATTATTATTCCCAGTTCCTTCATCGTCCAATGGACCCCTGAGAAGAAGTTATCTATATTTTTGATGTGAATATTGTATATCCTCGATAAGTGTATACGGATGATATGCTAGCATAAAACAAAACGACAGATATGGAACTAAAAGCAGAAGAGGAAGTACAAGTGACGCCTTTACGCCGGTATCTGTTCTAAAAAAAAAAAAAAAAAAAGACTTTGCCAATCTCTTAATGCAAAATGAAAGTTCGTATGTTACATCCTCTCTTCGCTCTACCCGTACCCGTGACTTTAGTTTCGCGCTGCTTCCGTACTCAACTCCTCTGTGGTCTTCCAGCGGCCGATAGCTCTCCGTGCAGCTTCTATTCCCCTTATATCTCCTCTATACCCAAATGGTTTACCCTTAATCCCCAATGTTCCCCTTTTAGACGTTATGCCAGATGAAGTTTCTCAGACCATCCCACTGGTCGGAATTGACATATAGATACTTCATGCTAGACCGCAGGGACGGCTGTATGACCTCAGGATACTCCCTGAACAAGTACATAACGAACGCCCAGCTCAGCGACGCAAACACCGGCCACGTATTATTCGTTACCGTCTCCTTCGTCTGCGTAGACAGCAGCGTGTTACCCTCCGACATCGACAGCTTCGCGAGGCCGAGGAGGACGCGGGCGAAGACGTACAGCACGATCTGCTGGTTCACGCTGCTGTGGCCCGCGCGGCCGAAGACGACGTAGCCGCCCAGCAGGCCCGCGAGGAAGGAATCGTGTCGCTGCTGCTTGTTTGTTTTGGAGCGTCCGGAGGAGGAGCATCGTCGATTTGTAGATTAGGACGAATGTGCCTAGGTTCTTCGCGTGCGTTCGGGTGGCTTTGAGGACTAGCCGGACTTTTCTCGGAAGGTTCCGCTGCGGAAGAGGATACCATGCTACATCACAATAAAAATTCAAATGGGTTAGCATGCTTTTTGTGAAGCTACTATATTGCAATTGCCTTTCGGCGATGGTAACCGGTATTGGTTATATCATCTTGGTTTCGGATGAAAGAAAAGGAGTTGGTTAGATTTTTCTTACACCAAGGCGTGCGGGAACCGGACTTTCGTGCCGTATACGATGCCATTCCGGAGACCCTTGAGGATGCGAGGATGTCGTGGTTTGCTGGGTCCAAGATGAAACTCTCGATGGCTTGCTATTGGACAGATAACAAAACCCGTTAGACCTACGATTGAAATCAAGATGGGGGAAGATTTTTTTTTCTCTGTAAGAGATCTATAGATAGATGTGATAACCGGTTGTTAAAGCGTACCTTCGCGACCTCCATTGTGGATAGTGATTAATAGATAACCCTCTCGAGTCTGAAGGAATAGATGGACCCTGATTGAATGAAAGAAAAACGACGACCTTGTTTTTCTCCCTTATAAACCAATCCCCTAGGCTCCGAGTATACGGCGGTACGTCAGATAGATGAGGAACAGAAGTATACTGTTTGTGATTGCTGAGGAAAAAGATGGCGATTTCGGAGAGGGAAAATGGGGGGATGGAGGAGATTCTTTGTACTCTCTTTTAACATGTGAAGTATAACCGGTACATTACTAGTAGCAAGAAACAGCAGGTCTTAGATTTACCGGGCTGGGAATAATTACTTGGTTACTGGGATTAAACGTCACTCCCTTTATTGTTATTGTTATTTAGCGGAACCTCGCTCGTGATTGTACCTCGGCCTATCCACGAAGCGATTGGTTGGAATAGCAGCCAACAACCGTTACCGATGCAAATGAAGGTGATGAAAAAATAAATAAAAAAAAATAAAAATTCAGTAACGCTTTTCAGGCTGCTGCCAAGAGTCTGCAGATATAGCGAGCATTTTTAGGCCCGAAAAAAAGTCTCTTTTTTGGCCTGTCGCTTAAAATTTTCAGTATCGCGGCATCTAGTTTGCTATTAGCAGCTTCACAATAGAAAGACATTGGACAACCAAGAAAACCTCAATTGAACTTCTATACTATAGCAACAGCCCGGAAACATAGTCGCCATGCTTCGTTCAATGTAATCTAGCACCCTCCAAAAATCTTATGCATTTCATACCATGTTACCACCGAGCTAATCTTTTCCATCGTGCTAGAAAACCTAAGAACGCCCGCTCGAAACGTGCCCTAGAGAAGCGCGAACCGAAGCTCGTCGAGAACCAAAAGACAGCCCTGTTCTACGGGGGACAACAGCTTCGGCCGTCGTGCAGGATGCCCTCGGCGACCTGCACGCCCTAAAGAAGCCCAACGCCGTCAAGTTTCAGAAGAAGAACGCCGTCCACCCGTTCGAGGATGCCGCCCCGCTCGAGTTCTTCTCGGAAAAGAACGATACGAGTCTGATCGTCTTTGGCAGCCACACCAAGAAGCGGCCGAATAACCTGACGTTCGTGCGGACGTTCGGTTACAAGTGCTGGATATGGTGGAACTGCTGATTAATCCGGATACGTTCAAGGCGATGGGGAGTTCAAGGTAAGATATTCTCGAGAAGCAATTGAGTAGCAAGAGACTTGCCTATTCACGATTTTATTTTCTTTCTTTGACTAATCAAGGAGCCCATCATTGACAAAATAGAACTCGAAATGCGGCATCGGCCTGAAACCCATGCTCACCTTCTCGGGAACAATCTTCGACTCCGACACGCACCCGCAATACAAGCACGTAAAATCACTGTTCATGGATCTGTTCCGCGGCAACGCCGTCCCGAAATCGACGTCGAAGCGCTGCAGTACGTCATATCCTTCTCCGCCGCGGAACCTACAGACGAGATCCCGCTCCCGCGTAACATGCGGGTGTACCTGCTACGGACGAAGAAGAGCGGTCACAAACTTCCCGGGTAGAGCTGGAGGAGATGGGTCCCCGAATGGACTTCAAGATCGCAGGGTGCAGGAGGCCGACAGCGACGTCATGAAGCTGGCGCTGGCGAAGAGCAAAGCGCTGGAACCGAAGACGAAGAAGAACATTGAGACGGATACGATGGGTGACAAGATGGGCGGATACACTTGGGCAAGCAGAATCTGGATACTCTGCAGACGAGGAAGATGAAGGGTCTGAAGAGACGAGGAAACAGCGACGATGAAGACGAGGGGACGATTCAATGGTTATTGACGATGTTCCGGCAAGACGTCGAAGAAACATAAAGTCAAATGAAACTGCTTATGATTTCTTGTCTTTTTGGTTCACGATAGTTTGTTTTACTAGAAGTGCTTTCCTTTCGAATGCTATTGTACAATAAGAAACCGCGTCTAAAGTGATACTCTTTTTCAGCTTTAAAAATACAATTATTTATTTGCGAACCGTCGAAAGAAATCTAAAGGTCTATTTGAACTCTATAGGGATATTTGGAAAGAGAAATGGCGTGAAACACATGAAAAGAAGAAGAAAATATCGGGTTTATTCTGTTTTATCTTCTGCTGTAGCAGACGAAGCGTTCAGTTGTTTATTCCGAACCAATCTCTGTATTAAGCGGTGCATTAGCAACCTTTAGAGCGCCTTTTATTTCCGAGGTACAACTTACTATCAAATTTCTGAGCAGAATCGCAATCGTGACTTTTCCGACGGCCGGAACATAAATCGAAGCCTTCCCCTTGACGGTAGGAGGAAAGTTCTTCTCCGTTGAGAAGTTAACGCACACCGCACCACTAAAACTCGGTTAGTCTTCAATTATCAATTATTACCAGGAAGAGTAATTCGAAAATAAGAAGCGCATACTCCTTCAGCAGCTCTACAGGGAACTTGTAGGCATCCCAGGAACACCGTAATGACAACGTCCGAAGTCGGAACAACATCCTCCAGCTTGAAATCAGTATCCACGGCATGGTGCCTGTTAAGCTTTATACCTTGGCCGCGCGTGAAGTGCTGGACGCCCGTAATATCGACAGAATAAACCGATGCGCCGTCGTTAGCTAATAGCGCAGCCAGTGGCCGGCCGACGATCTCGGAGCGGTTGACGACGGTAATAATCTTTCCGAATAGGCAATTACCGTATGGCAAGATCGAATTGTATACGCCAGGTACTCTAGCACTTTGATGATCGCGAGCGGCGTGCAGGGAGGGGAGATTTCTGTAGCTTGGCTTCGTCTAGGAAGCGGATGTTCTGGTACATGTTGAAGATTACTTGTGCGATAGACCTTCAACGTCTTTGCCGACGTCCAGAACTTGCTGAAGGTATTGGTCCTGTATTTCATCGTTAATTGCGATGTTTAAGCAACAATTACATTAATGGGTGGTTGGGGGACATTAGAAAATCGCATTTCTTACTTGTCTCGACCCGAATACCGGAAAGTAGATAATAGCGCCATCTACAGCTTCCTCGTTATTCGCAGCGATAATAGCTCCTTCGAGCTCATCCTTGTCGACCTCGCGCAGTTCAAAATTGAAGCCGCTGATAGCCTTTTTGTGAGTTTAAAATAAACGACACACAAGTCGCAACTGGATTTTTGCTCGAAGCTTACTTGTCTTTACAAGCTTTATCCGTCATCACCGCATACTGCCTAGCTGCGGGATCATCGTTCGCAAGGAATCCAACGACTTTCGGTGTCTTTCCAAGCTCCTTTAGATCCCGTTGGACCTCCTCGAGCAGACCCTTGGCGATATTGCCGGCAAGAACGACCTTGCAATTCGTCTTGACCGGCGTTGCTGCTGCTGTCGCTGTAGACATTGTGATAGGCGTATGTAAGAAGCGATACCTAAGGGATCTCTGTTTAATAACTTTCAGGCTCTACCTGGCGGATCGTGAGAAGATTCCTAGTTGTTTCATGAAGGATGAAGGAAAATTTGTCTGCGGTATTTTTCTGTTCTTTTTTTTCTTCTTGCTGGTGGTGGAGCTCTGCGTTATCGATAAGCGGCATGCCCCGCTAAAAATTTTATCCCGCTACCTCGAGTGGTTCTCTTTTAAAAGCCTCGGTGCTTTTTTATCCAATCTTTTTTCTCTTTTCTTTCTTTCAACGTTATACAAATCCCTCTCCTCCTTGGTAACCGTCAGCCTCCCTGTATCACGAACAGCAAATCTCCTCACGTTGCATTTCTGTCGAATATTTAGCCAAAAAGACTACTATAATCAACACTGCCAGAGCTCTGCGAAGCTTCGAGCTGTTAATCACCATGGACCCGGCTCACCAATACATGGTAGCAATTGACCGAGATCCGGAGGAAGCCAAGCAAATCGCCGAGCAGACGGCAAGGAGTACGTTGTAACTTGGATTCGAGTCTCATACTTTAAAACTCAAGGTTTTATAAACGTTTACTAAACAAACCACTGCATTTAGAGCTCGAGTCGAAGGAAATAAAGCTGTTAGACCTCACAAAATCCCTCGGCGAATTCTTAACGGACGATGACAGGCTCGTGCGCGCTAAATGTACATCTCTTCCTTATGGGAAATAAAACATCAATATCTTGGAGTTATGCTGATAGAATTTGAGATCAGCAATCGCTTCTATTCCTCGGTTCTCGCAGCACTCGAGCCTTCTACGTTGACGCATTCTCAAGGTACGGCTGATGGTATTTCGAGTTCGTAGAATAGGACATGTCTCTTTAACTGAAAGGTATACAGTTTCCGTCATCACACAGTTCCTATGCGATCGATTGCAGGATGAAGCCGGCCTCAAGGAAACTGCGCAAGGCCTTCTCGCCGTGCAGAAGATGAATCGGATACAAAATGACGATGTGCTTTCAATAGCAAAAGCGTATGTTGTCTAACCGCTACCTATCTTCGCGGTTCGCGCTGGATTAATTTTTTTTCTTCCTTGGACAGGTTGTTTTCCGGCGTTGAGCTGCGCAAGCATCCCCAGAGCACAAGGTTCATTGTCTATCAAATCGTGGACAACATGATGGGCACGCATCGAGAGGGTATTGAATCTTCTTAACATACAGGTCATGATTTCAGACGCTAACACATTCGGTGTGCTTAGTGCTAAAGAGCATGGGTAAACCATTTGTGAGGGGTTATGTAGAGCTTGTCACCGGAGAGAAGGACCCGAGAAATCTCATGATCGTTTTCTCAAATATCAAGGTCATTTTCGTCGAATTCGACATTGTCGATAGCGCCGATGTAAGAGGATTCCTATCGCTATTTTTATGTTATCTTCGCAGTCGAATTCTCATCATATATCAGATAGTGTTCGAAGCCGTCTACTGCTACTTTCCCATTACCTTCCGGCCCCCGCCAGACGATCCTTACGGCATAACAGCGCAGGACCTCAAACAAAGACTGAAGAATGTCTTTCTGCATCGCGGTACTTCGCACCTTACATGTTTAACCAGCTTCTAGAGAAGATAAATTCGCCTTCGATACCGCCAAGGTTAGTGCACAAGAACATCGATATCTCAACGGGCATCAGCTTTGCTAATCTTTCTTGTAGAAAGATATTCTCCAAGTCATCGCCGCGTCGGCACTCAACTATGGACCTACAACCATGAGCATATACGCCTCGACGCTCTGGGACTCCGTAAAGTTTCGAAGTTCTTAACGCCGTTGAGGATGAAGTTGCCGATGAGGCTCTCGAAGCTATAAAAGCAATTGCGGTCTCGCTATCGTTCGGGCTGAATACTGTTCCGAAGGGTTCTCCGCTCGGGAAGTACCTCTCGGCCGTGCTGATGAGTGCATCAAGCAGCTGAAGCAGCCGACGCACAAGCAGGCCAGGCCCGCCAGCAGGATTCTCGCTTCCGTTGCGAGTTCGTCAGTCGCCGCGCATAATCACATTGCGAGCCAGGCCTTTCCAAAGCTTTTCAATATTTACGAAGAAGATAGCGCGACTGCTAAACAGAGGGCTCTCATGCAAGCTTTCAATGATCTGCTAGATTCGACATTGGCTGTCTACGGAGGTTGGATTCGACGGAACCAAGGGTCGAAGTCGAGAATGGACTTGTGCACTTTAAAGATCGGTTGTTTGAGAGCTATAGTAGAGCTCTCATGGGAACCGCGAAGGATGAGGTTTCGTTCCGCCAGGCCGCGATGACTGGATTGATGAAGCTGTCAAAGATAAGGGACCTATTGGCCGAGAACGAGGTTGGAATGATCGCGCAGTTTTTCGGAGAAATCATACTGAAGGAAAATTCAGATGGGCTTCGGTAAGTAAAATCTCACGAATAGTGTTCCGTAACCAAACCAACAGAGCCTTTGACCGTCAGTACTTCAATATAGGACATCGGCACTACAATCGCTCGTGGAGATAGGCAAACTCAAGCCAAACCTGATCATGGAGATAACATTTCCAGCGTTCATGGCCGAGCTACCCGAGGTTGACGACGGAGAAGATAGGTTCTCCGGTGGAAGGAAAAACTATACGCCTACCCTCTACGCGCTCGCGCAGCTTTCTCTCGAGCGATCCGTATTCGAAGTCCTCCTTACTCGCTTACTCAACAAAGTCAATGTAATACTCAAAAAATGGCTCTACGCCTGCGTACGCTCACGCCATTCTATCGACAATTCTATACGTTCTAAGGCAAAAGGCGGACACAATAAGAGCGAACTACAAGCTACTTCGACAGAATAGTACCAGAGCTGCTCACGAGAACGATCGTGCCTTTGGCCGATGTCCGCGAGGCTAACTGTATGGCGCACGATGCGATACTGGAGGTAACGGGGAGCATATTCAACTTGATAGTACGATACATGGAACCAACCGAGCAGGAGAAAGTTCTCAAGGAGTTCTTTAACGTGTTCGTGAACAAGATTACTTCGCCTTTAATACTTACGTCGCAAGTGATGGTTGAAACGTGGTTCGCGCCGTTGAGGGCTGGAGCGCCGCCGATGCAAGCTACGTCGATCGTGCTGTTGACCTACGTTGTTGCCGGTATGAAGAAAGAGGTTGGTACTACTTTATCAATGTTTAATACTTTGGAAGCGTCCTAACATAGAGAACTAGGTGCCTCTGCCCGTAAAAGATAGCACCACTTCCTTGACGATGTCGTAATCACGTCTCAGTTCCAGTCACACCCACACACAAACGCGCTCTCTTGCGGCTGGTCGCCTTACTCGTCAACAAGTGGATGTCCGATGCAGAAGACCGGAATTTCCTATCCAAGCTGACTGAGAAGCTCTGGAACTCGCTGTCCTTAGATCCGGAAATTAGACCCGAACAGGCTCCGAACCTCCCTACGCTGTTCTGGATAACGAAGGCGCTGGTTTTAAAGTCGGATGAATTAGCGGACGGCCTCATCGACAACCTAATAACACTGTTGAAGAGCGAGCACCTGGGCGAACTCGCCAGCCGAGGCTTCGAGGTACTGCTGCAGGACGACGAAGTCATATCGAAGGAAAACCACGCCGTGGTCCGGTTACTCGCGAAGCAGAAGTTCTTCACGATGACGCACCCGAAGCTCGTGGCGGGCTTCAGGGAAGCCTCGACGGCAGCTAAAGCGAACTACCTCGTCGCGCTATCCAACATCATCTGCAATGTCCCTCGAACATCGTCTCTCGGAGCTGCAGACGCTGCTGCGTTACTATTACAGTCGCTGGACCTTTCGAATCCTGAAGTGAAAGCGGCGACGATAGATACGCTGCTGGTCACGGTTATGGATTCTTCGAGCGTCGTTGAGGAGCATATATCGTCGCTGATAGCGAGGCTGCTGACGGCTTGTTCGCTGAGGGAGGAGAATCCGCCGGTAAGTTTTCAATGTTCCCTACTTCTAAGCGGTTTCGGAGCAGTTCTGGCTAATGAAATAAACAGAAAGTAAGAATAGCGGCACTAAAGTGTTTAAAGATGTTCCCGATGGCATTGAAGAACGAGAAGATACTGCCGTACAAGCGGCGTATCCTCAGGAGTCTGCAGATCCCGCTGGATGACCCGAAGCGTGCCGTACGGAAAGAGGTAAGGGAGCATTTTGTCTCGAAGCGCGAACTTATAGGTTGAAGTATTGTAATGCTAACATTTAGTCTATTTGAAAAAAAAAAAAAAAAACAGGCCGTCGAGTGCAGAGCAAAGTGGTTCACGATGGACGAACCAGACGAGGAATAGGTTTGAAGCTCGTCAAAAAAAAAAATATCCATTGCCATTAGCATGTAATGCGTATTCTTCCATATCCATAGATTCATGTATGATATAATATTAAAAGAATGAAATGATCCCCTTGGGAGTATTCTTTTGCATTTACTTAACTAACCAAGCTACGCGGTACATCATCGCAAAAAGAACGAGTGAGCGACGTTACAAACCAGCATTGCAGAGAAAGGAAAGAAATTCACGACCCAGTTACTTGAAATAAGGATTGACTCTGAACTAGAAAGAAAGAATGATAGCCGATGAGAGATCAATAATAATTTGATGCGAACGAGTTGTACTTCCAATTAATAGCCTGAGAAAACGCAAATTATGTAGGATATATACTTGAAGAAACGAGAACAGGCCAATCGTACGCCGAAGAAAGAAAGAAACACGAAAGTAATTGTGCCAGAACTCCTCGAATGACAACACGGGGGGACAAAACAAACATGCACGAAGCGAAGATGTAATTAAAGTCCAGTGGTTAGAAAATTTTTTAACCAAGTCCCATGAAAGAGAGGAAGAATGGGCCAAAGAGGCGGAAAAAGCGTAAGAGCCGAAGAAAATAAATCTGGCGAATTACTGGGAGGCGTCGTGGAATTCGTCGTCGTCGTCGTCCTCTGAGAACGTATCCAAGTTCGTGTATTCACTCTGTCCCTCATTTGCATCATTTCCCTTTTCAAGTCTTCGAGTTCTTCCTTCAGTAAATCGTTTTCCCGCTCTAATCCCTTCCTCCGGACTTCCTCGATCTGCTTCTCCTTCCGCATGTCGTTGAGTAACGCCCTTTCGAGTTCGTAATTCGTCTGAGAATTTGAAAGGTCTTGCACACATTTCTGATGCTTTTCTTTTAGCTCGCCCAGTGAGCCTCTGGTCATATCTCGCCTATACGTGTTCGCAATCTCTCATGTCAGTGTCGTAAATAAGAAAGAACCAGTAAAGAACGTAGAGAGTAGGGGGACCACTAACGCTTTGATGAATGTTCTCGCCTGCTTGATTGACTTTCTAGAATCGCCTTTAGGTTCTCGCTCGTTTCTTTCGATAATACCACATTATCCTTCTCCAAAAGGTCGAAAATTTCCTTGACAGTGTCAATTGGTTGGTTTTTACCGGCGTCCTTGGAGTTCCTGGCGTCGTGGTGCTACTGCTGCTAAAGAAACCATCGAAGGAAGTGTTTAGCCCATTACCGGTTCTCGGCGTCTTCGGTGTCAGCAGCCCGCCGTGGTTGTAGTCCCGAAGTTAGGGCGAGGCACAGGTGCTGGTGGCATTCTTGCGGATGTATTTTCTGCGATCTTTGCCGTTTTCACCGGCGTCGTCTGTGCAGATTCGGTGGGCGACTTCTGGGCGCCGTTATCTTCCTCCGATAGCTTCCTTTTCTTGGATGGTAGTGGGGACGGTGAGGTGGGTACTGCTTGAGGTTGTTGTTCGGAGTTCATGCGTGTCGGCGATAAGAATTCTGCGATAGACCGCGGACCTTTTCAGTGGATTTCGCAAGGAGGTTCGCGATTTCAACCTCAGAGGGGAACGCAGAGGAGCCGGCGATGGTGACCGTTGGCGGTACGCGGCTGCAAGTTCGCGAGGTCTTGCGGCTTCCTGGGTTATATAAAACCCACAACGGGCGCTTTCGTCTTGTTCAGCGCAGATGTAGACTAGAAATTACTCGAGACCGATTGTCAGTTTATAAAGGGAAAAGGATAGAGGGTGGGATAAATTAATTCAAGGACGAGGCTTGGTAGAGGATTATCCTTTTTTCCTCTGGGGAGCGCTTACAGGAGGCTTGATTCACACCCTTGAGTTTTTGTGCAGGTTTCCTGCAGTCGCCGTCGTAAGAGGTTCCAAATCAGCAGGGATATTACTTGTATGTATATGATAGCCGGAAAGTATATTTTGTGATGAAGGAAGGAAAGAAGGAAGAAAGGATGGGGATGAGGAAACGATAATGGTTATGAGATCAAAACAACCCCACTTCGCCCGAATAAGAAACAAAAAAAAAAGAGAGAGAGGGTATTTAATATTATTATTATTTCTCTCACCCGCAATTGCCTGTACGAGTACCCCTCCGACAAAAAGTTAATGTCCAAGCATCCCTACTTTGCAAACCTCACTCGAAATGTCACACCAACTCCTGACTGTTGGACAAAGGAGAGAAGGGGGAGGAGATGTTGATGAGAGTAACAAAAGAACGTACAGACCAGCCTTCCGACGTTATGACACCGTTCGCTTGTACGGTTCGGGGGACCCAGTTTTGGGAAGTAAACATTGGCGTCAACCTTGAGAGATTTAACCCGTGCAGGATCCCTCTGACAGGTCTTGAAGAAAAAGGTATTGCTGTTGTAAGGAAAGGGGGATTGTCTGTATTACCCTTGTACAGTAGTGAGAAGTGAAGAAGAATGAAGATGAAGCGCTGGGGAAAAAGGAGCGAGATCTATACAGGAGGAAATCTTCAGACGAAAAAAAAAAAAAAAAAAAAAAAACCACTTAGATGTCTATTTTCTCTCTAGCTTCGTTTCCGTCGCGTGGAAGGTTACAAGGCTCTTCCCGGTCCAATAGAGCTCTCTCCCTTCTTCTATAGTGGCTGGCAGATCAGTAAAAGGAAAAAAGGATTGGTAGGGGAACCCATCCCCCTGCCAAGGATTGGGGATTCCTGTAAGCATTCGATAGGGACAAAGCCATTTCTCATTTTTGCCGGGTAGAAGCGGAAGCGGCCGACGGTGATGACGACGGTTTGCAGAGACAAACAAGCAAAACTAATGAGAGCAAAAAAAAAAGTACTCTTAAAGTTAATGCTGTGTTACAGCTAGATGTTTCATCAAAGAGGTAGTTGCAAGCTTGAAGCTTTTTAAATAAGTATGTACCTCTACGTCTATATCAGTCTTTAACTTCCTTGCTACGTTCTTCTTGGAAATCATCTGAACTCCTCAATTCCCAAATATGAGTCGAACCAACTCGTCTAAATCCATGTATCGCGAATTCGAAGGATAGAACTCGACAGGCTCCTTGGCGTCTTTGTTTAGTGAATCGCCAGGATCATCCCCTCCTCGCACGCACCTTCCTTCCAAGTTTGCGGGTAGCTCGGTGGGTAGCTCGGTGGTTGTCCTACGGAGCTGAGGTCATTTACAAAAGCGGCGACGTCCGAAAAAAAGCGCAAGTGGACCGTTTTGGGACGTTAGCGTCGTAAGGATGTCTCTGTTTCTAGAACTCCAAATTGCTATATAAACGGGCCCAAATAGCCCACCCCCTCCACACTTTTTTCTTTTTCTTTCCCTTTCCTTTCTTTCCTTCCCTTTCTTCTTCTTTTCTTTCCCCTTTCCCTTTCCTTTTCCCTTTTTTCACGATGACATCAGAGAACTCCAGCAATCCATCAAACCTCTTCCACGGCCTCACGAGCCAGCAAGTCAGCATCTTAGCGACAAAATGTGCTGAAGCCAAGGAAGTCGCGTACTGTCCGTACTCCAAGTTCCAGGTCGGGTGTGCGTTGCTGTGCGACGACGGTAGTGACGAAGGGACTATTGTCATCGGCGCCAATGTGGAGAACGCGAGCTACCCTGTGGGTATATGCGCGGAGAGGGTCGCCTTGAGCAAAGCCATCGTACGTGAAATATATGCTACGAAGCTCCCATTAGAAATTTTTATAGCTGGGACGTTTTCTGGAGAATTTATCTTAAAAAAAAAATAAATAAATAAATAAAAAAGCGAAAGAAGTGACGGGAAAGCTGCTGACGGTATCTTATTTCTTTCTCCCAAATAGACGGACGGCAAGAAGAAGTTCCGAGCCATTGCCGTCTCCACGAACATCACACCCCCTGGTATGGGTATCTAACCTCCCGCCAGAGCTTCGAGAATGGAAAAAAATATAAATTATTCCAAATACAATAGCGCAGCTTGTTTCTAACCTCTTACTGATCGAATATCTAGCTTCTCCTTGCGGAATGTGCCGCCAATTGTAAGCTCCTTTTCGCAATTTCAAGAAAGCTTTCATTCAATAAAGAACAATGAAAACAAAATAAATAAAACAAAGGCACTTTCCTTGTCTAACCGTTATCGTACAGCATTCGCGAATTCTGCGACCTCAAAATGCCCATACTCATGTATGACAAGAATGGTAAAATGGTTGTTATGACCGTCGAACAGGTAAGTATCAGCTTTAAACTTAGCTACCTTTGGAAGTAGACAGTTTTACTAACAAATACCCCCTTTCATTTCTAGCTCCTCCCAATGTCTTTTGGGCTAACGATCTCCTGAGCAATGCTTAGAATAGGAATGAAACTATGGATTTGATGATTTATTTCTTCTTTGATCTTTTTTTTTTCATTTTCTACCTGACGTGTCGGTCTGCAAAGTATAGAAGCTGTTTGTACGATAACTTGTCCTAATTATTCAATTTAGAATGACTCTTTACTCGAAAGAACTCCTTTATAGATATATCTATTTACGTGACGAACCCATTGCTTTAATTCTTTCGCTCCTTGGAATTGTTTCTCAACCTGGTGATTCTGCTGTCGTTCCGTTGAAAGTAGCTGCTCCTTTCGACGGCTGGAAACGTTTAAATGTGCCAGCAAGGACGACCAAAAAGCTGGAGCTCTTAAGCTCGCTTCAATGAGCCTCAATTCTTCAATTGGAGTTTTTTTTTTTTTTTTTTTTTTTTTTTAACTTTTTGCTGTCGTCATTCAGGACATCGTTAAGCAATTCCATCTAAATCCTCGACGAAATTACATTCCCATTCCCTTTGAAAAAGCTCCTCCTATGACGGAATCGAGTATTTTCAAGCTACACATTTTCATCCTGATAGCATCAGTCGTTCTCCTGTACTTTTCCTCGTCCAGTCGAAAGGGACCGAACCAACTGCAGCTCAAATGTCAACGACGGCAGCAACCTCGGAGTCGGTTCCAGCGAGTACCGAATCCGCGAAAGAATTGAAATTCGGCGTCGTCGTCGAACCGGAACACCTGCCGCGGTTTAAATACTCGATCGTACCGGGACTGTTTGAGCAGAGTATTCCGGAATCTGATCCGGATCTTTTGATTTCGTAGGTGCTCTCTACCGGCGCGGTTAAAAGTATAGAGGGTTATTGTGCACTAATTGAAAGGAATATAATCGTAACAGCGGGAAAGGAATTTTGGCCTCCTATGCGAAACGAACGTGGAGAACCAGACTGGCCTGCGCTCGTAGAGAAAGTCGATCAATTGAACAGCAAAGCCAAGGGAGGGGAATGCTACAAGGTCCTTTACCTGGCGAGGCATGGGCAAGGTTATCACAATCTCGCCAGTAAGTTATGTACCAGGATTTTCTTTTTGTACTTATTTATATCTTGTGTGAGGTTTCCAGGATTTATGTTAAATCTTATTTTCCGGCGTTGTCACTTTCTATCATTCCTCCCCCCCCCCTTTTTTTTTTTTTTTAAGGTTGAGTCGAGTGGTGATTAAGGATTATTTTCAGTTGAAAATATGGCTACGCTGCATGGCATGTCAGTCGCTATTTTTCTGCTTCTTAGATCTCGATTTCCCTTTTATGCTTGAAAAGCCTCGCTTTTCTTCAGGTCATTCACCGAGTGTACAGCCGGTATGTTGTTCTGATGGGAACTTTCTAAGTTTAGGAAAAATGGTCAAAGGCAGCCGGTGACGACCAATCAATATGGGTAAGTGAATCTCACAATAAAAGACCTCAATTGCAATGGAATCTCAGTATAACTAACGCTAAAGTTCGTTCTGTATAGGGACCCGACCCGGACCTTACGGTCACCGGCATAGCCGAAGCCACCTACGCGAACGCCGCATGGAAGGAGCAGATACACAACACGGTCTCCTCCGCGCCGGCGCCATGCCCAAAAATTCTACTCCTCCCCTTTCACCCGCGCCGCGCACACGTGCAAGATCACCTGGGGCGACATCGTCTTCAACATTTCCAACCCGCCCGGGCCTTCGTCCGCGAAAAGATCCGCGAGACAATCGGGCGGCACCTCTGCGATAAGCGTGGGAAACGGAGCGACTTTGAGATGCTCTTTCCAACGTACGAGATCGAGGAAGGGCTGACGGAGGAAGACGAGTGGTGGACGGAGGAGCTGAGGGAGAGTAATCAGGCTAGAGCTGCTAGGATGAGGGACGCGCTGGATGATATGTTCCTGTCGGACGGGGCGACGTGGATCAGCGTTACGGCGCACAGTGGATGCATACAGAGTGCTCTGTCAGGTAAGAGATATATTATATAGTCGCTATTTCTCTCCAAAATAGCAATCAACTCTAGAGTGGGGCTAATTTGAGAAACAGTCCTGGGACATAGGAAATTCTACCTCCAGACTGGAGGGATGATCCCCGTCGTTGTTAGAGCTCAATTGATCGATAAGAAAACGCACAAGCTTCCCGAAAAAGTAACGGGGATCTCTTACGGTCCCGTGGAGTCAATCGAGGAGAACGCAAAGAACATTATTGAGCCCGGGAAAGCCATTGAAGAGAGCAAGCTGGCAAACTAAAGCATTGCAACGCTGAACGGCAGACTGCTTGTTATATATCAACTCCCATTGAAAGTAGGTGTTCGAGTATAGAAGACATTCGTTTACAGTAATTCCTTTTGTTTGATTCTTTTCTTTCCTTTTCCCCAGCATCCAATTGCATTGGAGCTCTTTCATACTTACATAGAATTAAAGCATTTTCAGAGTTTCGAGTAAGGGATTTATTCATATCATATCTCATTATATGACTTTAGACCCCAACGACTTTGGTATTGATCGAGGTTATGATAACGACAGAGGTCTGTGAATGCTCCTGTTACGTCTGGTTGTTTTACTTTGTTACTATGGTTGAACCCGGGGAAAGGCGGCTGCTTCGAACGACATTTTCCAAAAAGAAAAAAGTAATAAGGCATCCCAAGGCGTTTGGTAATTGTTTCCATTTGAGTTTCTTCAAGCGCCACGAAATTTGGATATGAATACCCTCTATCGAAATACTTAGGTATTCAAGTTCGAGTTCGAAATAGATCGTATTGTATAGCTATATAGATTATGCCACATATCCCTATTTCTAGTCCTTTCTGTAAGGGCCCCTGTAACGTGCGTCATATCGTTGGATGGAGCTCATACTATGAGATCTCTCTCAGCCTTACCGAGTCAAAGGGCAGATCTGAGTGGCCAAGAAAACTCTCCTAAGTCCCTTTTTTTCCGCTTCTTTTCCTTTTACAGCTCAGGAGAGAGAGAGCTCAGTCTCCCAAAGGCAAAATTTTTTTCTTTTTATTTCTTTCGCATTCTGTGGGTGACTCTTCTAGCAAAAAGGACAAGGGGCCACTAAAAAAAAATTTGGTATATGAGTAAGTGCAAAGTTCAGTAGCATAAGCAATTTTTTTTCTTTTTCTCTTTTTCTTTTTCTTTTTTTTTTTTTCTTTTTCTTTTTCCTTTTTTTTTTTTTTTTTTTAGGCACTGGCACAGCTCCTTTTGAAACGGCAGCAGTAACTCAACCACCAATACTATATAACTCACAAAGGGGATCAAAACCGTATAAAACCGACGACATCGCCACTTCAAGGACCGTCCTTTCTTTTCTCCCCTTTTTTCTACTCATTAACAACAAATAAGAGTGCCATCCTCCCCATATACCTCTCACCTCAACTCTCCTTTCTCTCGCCCTCATATCCTCCGCTACACTCGCTTTTTCCTCTCTAAAAAAAAAAAAAAAAAAAAAAAAATCCCGATTTCAATCACCCACTCAAAAAGAACACAATGGACGACTGGATTCCGTTACCAAGATCGGTGGACCTAGGGCTGGAGGTGCCGCCAGGGAGAAAGTTGTCAAGAGCGCCAGCCAGCTCAACGCTGCTAGGAGAGCAGGTGCCGTCGTCGGCACGGAAAGAAGTACGCCGGCGGTAGCAATAAGGTATGGAAAATTTTTCACTTATCTCCCCTAGCTTTTTAGCTCTAGCAAGGCCCGTTCGTTCGTCGGAACAATCCCTAGCCCGCAAAGAGTGCTGCGGAGATTTTACTATTTGCTCTTTTTCACATAACTAAAGCACAATTTCGCTTCCAAATAGGGTCAAGATCCGTCCGGTCAGCACCTGACAAAGGTCGACCGCAGCGACGACGTCGTCCCGTCGCCAAGATAGACGCCAACGTTGGCAAGGCCATGCAGCAAGCCGCCTCGCCAAGGAGCCCACGATGACGCAGAAGGACCTCGCCACCAGGTCAACGAGAAGCCGAGCGTCATCAACGACTACGAGTCCGGCAGGGCCATCCCGTCCAGCAGGTCCTCGCCAAGCTCGAGAGGGCGCTGGGCGTCAAGCTGCGTGGCAAAGATATCGGATCTCCCCTCGGGCCGAAGGCAAAGGTGGTCAAAGTAAGAAGGGGATTGTAATTTTTTGCCTTTCCCCTTCGCCACGGACAAAGACTTTGATCCACCTATTACCTTTTCCCTTTCTATGCGTCCGAAATGTTTCTTCTGTTATTTTCCTTTCGAGCAAATTCATTCATGATCAACGGAGTAAATCTTTAATCGTTTTTTGGTGTGTCGGGGGAAAAAATGGGAAGCTGGCAAAATACCAGATGGGATTGTGGGAGAATTGTCATTTGTTTTCTCATGGGAGCGAGTACAATTAGTCTCTCGCCAACCTTTTCAAGCTATTTTTTTTTCTCTATTGCTGAAGGGTTATGCCACTCCTTCTTGCCTCCATGTTTTCCTGTATCGTGTAGTTTAATTATTTCTAGAACTTCTTCAGCGAAAAATAGACTTGGGTTGGCCATTGGGAAATTTTCCGAGAATAGCGATTCATGACACAACATCCATATCGAAGCTCCAGCATGGAGGCCATTGAAAACTTATTACAATTTCTGAAAATTCCGAGCATAGCCTGCCTATTGTAAGCGCGCGTCATGATTTTATACTATTGGTATATTATATTTTATGTGAAAATAACAATAATTTAACACAATTTTGTGGCTCTGGGAGTGAAAAAGAAAAAGAAAAAAAAAGTAACCTTTGAACAATTACTACATTATACAATATCAAACAACTTAAGGCTTAGCCAGTAGATCTATAAGATCGTATATTCAGCTTCAAATGTAGAAATACCCCTCATACTGCAAAATGCATAGGCTAAAGACATCTATATCGACATCCTTAATATACATACACA
>AZLU01000277.1:0-50211 GCA_002224055.1 Pezizomycotina sp. ARF18 | reverse complement strand
AAGGTATGTTGGCTTACTATTATTTACAGGACATTTTTTTGGATTCTGGATTGCCGGTCATCATTAGCTCCTGATAATGAGCAAAATTTTGTTTCGCAATTTTTTTCCCTGTTCTTTTGGAATTCCACCGAAATGCTCCGAAGTGTTTCATTTCCTGTCTCTCGTTAATGCAGTCGTAAAACCCTTTAGAAATGTTCTACATGTTGTGTTTAATGTGCGTTTTTGCTAATCTTGCCCCGAGATTGCGCCTTGAAACATGCGCAGGAGCTATATGAGCCTTTCGTAGACGAGCTGCTGAAGGTTCGATACCCAAGGCATCAGAGTCCGCGAGTCTGGATTCCCGATTATCCCATGCCAAGGTGAATCGGATCCTCAACGAGCGACAAGCTCGGAGGTGAAGGTTTGAGAGACACCAGCCCTTTCCATTTTTACTCGAAATTGCCTCTCCGCAAGATCTTCCTGGTCCCCCCACATCGGCGTAACAATGGCGAGTCGCGACAAGCTGGCGATTTTTGTTCGAAGGAATTAGGTTGCGAGATCTCAGCGGAGGGAGTTTCTCCGGTAGAAATTTCTCCTCCGCATGCGCTCGCCACTTCCGTATACATTCCGTTTGTCTTGACGCACTGAGTTCTGTCGTCCCAAAACGTATAACGTTGCTGGATCTCGATGAAACTCCGCCCCGGAATTCTGCCTACCGAAGCCTTGGATGGAAAAAAAGCATCGTCTGAAAATTCAATTTGAAACTCCTGCATTCTCTAACAATGTTCTCAATGATTAATCAACTCGTGCTCGTTTTAGTATCATGGTTCGACACACGCGCGACCTGATGACGCTTATATCCGCTTTCCGCAGGACTTTGTCCGACCAATGGTGGGCATCGGCCACAGCATGGCGGAGCGCAGATGTTCCGTTATCGTTAATGCACCCGACGCTTTCACGTGCCTTATCGGCGTAGACCCCGTCATCACGACGGCCACGCCTTTCCCAGCGAAGTACAACCCGTTTTACCCTCCGCCAGGCGCCGCGACGTCTGGCCGTCCATATCTGAGGCGGAAAAATTCGTCCGCAGCCGCCGTTACAAATCCTGGGACCCCGCTGTCTGGACCAGCTGGTGAAGCACGGTTTTAGGAAGCTGCCGACGGCGATTTACCCGGACCCTCCGCGGTCGTAGTGTACGGTACCGCGGCGACGAGCCCGTCACGCTGTCGACGACGAAGCACCAGGAGGTTTTCACATTTTGAGGGTAGGACGGCCATGCGCGAGGATCCGCTGTACATGTTCAACCACCTGGATGAGGTCGAACCGCCGGTGCTGTACGTCCAGGGTGAAACCAGCACGGTCAACTACGGCGACTCCAACAAGCTCAAGATGAAGCAAACGAAGCCGCCCGTGGACATGGTTATTGTGAAAGGTGCGGGGCATTTGGTACCCATGGAGAAACCGCAGGAGTGCGCGGATTTCATAGCGCCCTTTGATCGTTAAGCGCTGGGCAAGCAAAACGCAAAGCTCAGGGAAGAGTTCCCGCCGACGCTAACGATACCGCGGGTGTACAACGATATATTTGCTGCGATGGAAAAGGATATCGCGGAGGCGAAGTCGAAGGCGAAGCTGTAAAAAAAAAAAAGGTTGTAACCGCGCGCTAGCTGGGATTTTGAAGCTTGTATCGATACATCTTTTTTTAAATAGATCAGATGGAAAAAATGTTGTCTTCCTTTTGGAATTCACATCCGTAAGGCGTACGTCATTCCACCCTACTCTCTCTATGCCTGTAACATCTTCGTTTTATAATCGTCGACTCCAGCTCGGAGCCTTTTTTTTTTTTTTTTTTTTTTTTTGCTCGGCTTAGTTTCGAATGTATTACAGCCCACGTGGAGAGCCTACTTTCGGTAGCAGTTGCCTTATTCTTAATTACGCTTTTTTTTTATTTGGTAAATAGGTGAAAGGAATTCGAATAATGGGGAAATCCAACATACATCATCACTGCTTCTGCTATACTCGGAAAAAAAAATTTTTCGGGCTGTTTTGAACATGATCGGGCGACGTTACAACTGGCTGAGCAATGAGCTCACCATAACCTTTTTACTGCTTAAAAAAAAACTTGCTACGAGATTGAGGCTACAGCAAACAGGTAGCAGGGGTTCTCTTGCTTTTAAGCAATGTTGGCTCTTCTCGCTTAAGCGCCGTTTGTCACACCATTGTCTCACTTGCATTGCTCATATTGTGCATCTCTTATGAGGAACGTTACCAATGCACCATGCATGATACATTGCATTCCCACAGAAAACAATTGTTGTTTGTTTCATGCATAAGCAAAGGAAAAATGTTAAAGCTTTTTCGGTAGACCGGGATCATTTGACGTTATACCGGTTTACCCGAGCGGTTAGTGTCGCAAATGCGCATTCTCGTGAGATTTCCCATACTTACTTCATTATCGCAAAATACAAACTCGGACGTTGGGCTGAGGTATCCAATACCAAGTAGTAGTGGTTATTTTATAATAATTTTTTTATATTTGATATTATTCGTTTGAAAAGCGCTACCTAAAAGTTTTTTTCTTTACTAAATAGCTACTAAGGTTACAGGGTCCCATCTTGATATCCTACTAGCAGCAGGAAGAAAAAAGAAGGGAACAGAAAAGGAAAAGGAGAACGTAAGAGAAAAGATTCTCATATGCTCTTCTTTACCTTTATTACAAGAAAAAGAGAAGTGATTTTTTTTGGTTCTAAGTTAATTACAATGTTAGAAATTACATTTTTTTATACAATTAGAATGTACAATATTATAAAGAAGCCCCATGTGAATTTGCAGTTTCCGCAAGGAGTTCAGGGGGAACGGCGCCAAGGTAACGTAGGCTAAAATGGCTATTTAACTTTTTTCGTTATCTTTTTTATTTGTTTGAAGTTGATCCGTGATAAGGAAAAACGTCGTAGTCGTTCCGATGATCCGCCAAAAAGAGTACCAAAAGGGAAAAAAACCGGATTCGTCGTCTGGTCTATACTGAAAACGCCGGAGATAGGTTAAAAAAAGGACTTATCCTTCAAAACTATACACAACCAAAACGGTCATGCATTTTTTTACCCCGCCGAAGTAGAGATCCGTCAAAAAAACGGTAAAGGAGAGAATCGTATGTCCATATTTTTTCTCATGAAAGTGGAGTCAAGTATGTGATACAGAATTATACACCGGAGGAAAATCGTGACGTAGAAAAAATGAAAAGGATTTATTCCTTGGAGAAAAAAACCCCAAGAGTAATACCTGAGGTAAGGGGAGAAAGGGCGGTGATAGGGGGTATGGTCGTTCATGCGTCTATAACGCAAGAAAAGAAAATGACGAAACCGAAAAAAAATGAAAATCGTTTCGGGTATCAAGCTTTTTTTATAGTTGAAAATGCAGGGAAAACATGCATTAGGCTGAAAAAGCGAACTGTATGAGTTGGGGTTGTATGGAGGAGAAAGGGTTGTGATTAAATTTACTGAGAATCGAAGGCGTTGTAAAAAAAAGAGCGTTGTCGATCGAGTTGGTCGTTACTGTAGAGTATTTTAAAACATAAAAACAAAAAATTACGATCAAAGAAAATCATTAAAGCGTCGTGTCGTTAGAAAAGAAAAAAAAGAAAAAAGCCGCCGTGAGGATGTGCTTAGCTCATCCAATTGAGATACTTGCTGCGTTGAGCTTCGACTTGAGTCTGGAGTTTGCGGGTTTGCTGCACCGCATTGTCCCTCTCGTTACGGAGTTCCGCAACCTCGATCTGAGCCATGTTCAGCCTGGAGATGACGCCCTCCATTTCGCTGTCGGCCTCTCCAAGGGCCTGCTCGAGCTGCTTAACACGATGCTCGAGGATTTGAGACCGCATCTCGTTGCCACTTGCCAGGGCCCTCGAGGGAGCCAGTTCATCAACGGGCTCTTCACGATACTGGGAGAAGGAAGAGGCGACTTGAAGCGCGCCGTCCGGGGCGAAGGGGCGAGGGAGGTCTTGATCCTGCGGAGCTGAGAGTTGTGGCTCTCCTTCATATCCCGCATCTCGCGGTCGTGATCAGCGGAGGCATCGTCGACCTTCTGCTGAGCAATAATGACCTTCTCTTCGATTCCCTTGATCTTGCCTTGCAAACTGTTGAGCTTGGTATTGGCATTCAGCTGGTCTTGTTCTCCCCTCTGAATGGCACTAGCAAGCCTGGCACGCAGAGCAGTGTTCGATTCAAGCTGTTCCCGAACCTGTGCGGCCAATTCCTCGACGCGGAGGGCTGAATCACGAAGCTGAGAAGAGAGGTTGACCTCCTCAGCAATGTGTTCCTGTTCGATACTGTTCGCTCTGCGTCTCATGACCTCGGCTTCATTCATGGCCTCATCACGTTCCTGCCGGGCACGCTCAGCAGCCTCCTTCAACATATCCATAGAGAGTTTGAGGGATTCGGAGGACATGTCCGTTTCGCCGTTCGTGAGCTGCATGGAGAGCTTGCGGTTGGCCTCCTTGAGTTGATCGGCTTCGTGCAACAGAGCGTCCTTATCCTTCAAAAGTGCCCTGAGAATATCCGTCTCGTGTTCGGCCCTCTCGAGGTCAAGCCTGAGAGACTCGAGACCTTGCTCGTACGTAAACTTAGCGGCCAGCGCATCGTCAGCACGAGCCCGGAGTTGATCGAGTTCCTTTCGTAGCCTAGATAGCTCCCCTTCCTTCTTTGCCTTCCTTGGAGACTTGACGTGCTAGCATCCACATCCTTCTCTAGCGACTGTATCCGCTTCTCAGCCCTAGTCATCTCGTTGGTCAGGCGCATCCTCAGATTTCGAGTGGACTGCTGCAGAGCATCACGCTGCGCTTCGATTTCCTTCAGTTTTTCCAGCCACGAATCCTTATCCTTGAAGGGCATCGTCGGGTTAGAAGTCGGCGAGGAAGCCTGGATATTTCGTTCCTGCTGTTGTCGCATCTCCATGATTTGACGATGTGTCTCTGTCAAGGTAGAAATCTGCGCACGGAGCTGATTGGTCTCTTGCTGCAGCTGAGAATTCTCGTATAGGAGCCCCGAGTTTCCGTCAGCTTCAGACTCGAAACCGTCCAACTGAGCCTGAAGTTTGGGGATGACTTCGTCTCTTAGGTTATCACGCTCATTCCGAAGATGTTCCAGTTCTTCTTTTGATGCGGTGAAAAGGTCTTCGAAGTTGGCTTTGAGTTTCCTCTCCTCCCTCAGTTTTCTTTTCAGATCTTCGACGCTCATCTCGAGTTCGCGTATCCTTCCAGGAGCATCAGCAGACATCATCTGGGCATAGTTAACCTAGTAGTAAAAACAATATCAGAAAAAATCGATTATTCCTGCGCTATTGAATGGATGAATAAAAAACTTACCTTCGAAAGTTGACCCTCCAAGTTGCGGATTGTGCCAACCATGCTTTTCCGCTTGTCTCTTTCCTCTTGTACTTTTGCACCATCTCGAGGCGTAACTGAGCTTTCTCCTGTTCTCCCTTCCTTATGATACGTGCGTAGTCTACATCAGCTTTGGAAGAAGTGTCCTGATCTAGGCTGTAAGCATTCGCGCTGGTACCCGCATCAGAAAAGTAATCACTCGTTCTCCTGTTGTTGGACGCACTCAGAGTGCCCGACGATTCTAACTGCATTTGTAGTTTCTCGACGAGTTCCTCGAGTTCGAGTTCTCGTCCAATCGACGCAGCCAAATCAGACGACACTATTCTAATCTCCTGCTCGAGATCGGCATCGAGACCCGGTGTCAAAGGTCTCATGTCGATACCGGAATCTGATCGAGGGCCGAGACCATGGTCTGAGTTGGCGAGAGGGATATCCAGGGCGGAAGGTAGAAGGCTCCTGCAGTGGATCTTCGCTTCAGATGTAAGTCTTTTGGCGGAGGGGAGGGGAGGTGTTGACGAAGCCCATCCGAAGAAAGCCCCGAGTTTACTGCCTCCGGGAGACTTCAGTTTTGACTCGTCAGAGGAAGCCGAAAGGCTCCTCGACATATCCGACGGTGTACTGGCAACCGTCTCCAGAGACATCCTGGTCCTGTGTTGACTGTACCGGTTGCTCTTCCTGGCGGCTATCGAATGTAAAAGTTCTTCGTACTCTGGATCTAGCGTGGGGTGGTATTCTTTGGAATGTGCAACAACATTTCTCGGTGTTATCGTCTTATCAGAAAACCTTCGAGAGGCTCGTTCCTGGTGTTCAGACTTTATTTCTTGCTGCGGTTTCCAAGACGATCTAGTGGGAGCAATTGGAGTAGACTGGACCTTTATAGGGAATCTATTGGGTATAATTTTGTTCAGTTGTTAATTATCGGGGTACCAAAAATGCATTAGGATTGGGGGGTGATATGCCATTTATTTCGGGTTTTCGGATTTTTTTTTTCTTTTTATTTCCTTATAGTTGCAGGGCCATGCACCATTTCAATGCACCCGCGGATTAGGTAACGATGAAACGAATCAGGGGAAAATCCAGGGACACAACCTATCGTAATATACCGTTTCGTTTCCTAAAGCCCGTTTCGAAGAATAAACAGGCGATGCAGTAGTATCTAGAGCAGAATCGCTGGCGGTAATAATACTCGTGGGACGCGAGTAAGCGATAATGCTATTGCGGTTGTTACAGTTGTACTTATTGTTATAATTAGAAGTCGTGCCCGCCCTTGCCGCAACCACAACACCACTGCTACTGCTAGTCGTACTAACGCTTACGGTTGAATTCGTCCTCGCGTGGTATACCGCTTTGGTCTCAGATATCGAAAGTTGACTCTGCTTTCGGCGGTGGCGATGTCTGGTAACAGGATTGGGAGAAGGAGAGGCCGGAGTCGGTGGTGGGATCGAAAAGGAATGGCGAGAGTTGGACGTCTCAACGAACGGACTGGTTGGGGCAGACGATTGGGAAGGGAATTGGGAATTGGGGAAAGAGGAAGAGGAAGAAGAAAGGGAGGGTGAATGAGTGACAGAAGAAGGGGAGGGAGTGATATTATGATTGCTATTAGAGGAATAATTGGAAGAAGTGGAGAAACGATTGTTGATAAAAGAAGAGGCCGGGGATTGGGGGAGAAAGGGTTGGCGAAGGCAAATGGCGACGAAGATCTCTTTTGGGACTGGACGGATTGGACGGCTTCCAATATAGAGGACCTGAACGAGATTGGATTTTCCATATTGGGAGAAGACGACCACCGCTTCCTGTTAGTGAAGGTATGGGGACTGTTAGGTCCAGTCGATAAAGGGGCAGCAGAAGTAGTCGTAGTGGTGGTGGTCGCTATTGATGGCAGCCACCGAACTTTCTTGCTGGAGGTGAGGGAAACGGCGGCGATAGCAATTGACTGCAACTCGGCCAGTTCTCCAGGGCGCTAACCTCTGCCTGGAGGAGGGATAACATGCGGAATAATTTTGTTTCCCCCCTCTTTCGTTTCGTTACGGGACCATATAATCTTCCTAATCTTCCTCTTTCTCTCTTGCATTCACCCACACCTTTTTTCTTGCTTAATATATTAGTGCACTTTTTTTTTTTTTTTTTTTTTTTAAATGAGACCAGCTTTTTCTTGAAGACCTATGTGCCTATATGTTCTTTTGCTTCTTTTCTTCTATTTCGACCTTGCTTCCCTCTTTCAAATTCCGTCGAACCTTCCTTTCCTTCCTTTCCAATCCTCCGTATCCCTTCTTCCCCTCTTGCTTGGTGTCTCTGAATTACTCCGTAAATTTGCTCTTCTGTCACCCGCCGCCAGGTTATTGGTGATGGGGTATAATTAAACAAAATAAAAACGGAGGGAATAAGAATAGAAACCTGCAATCGTAAAAGAAACCAAAAGGTATTGATTGCTACTGGAGCTAGTCAGCAACACTAAGTGAAGGGGGAGACGAGCGGTACAACTGCCTTGGACTCCGAAGAAGAGAAGAAATGAAATGAGAAAAATAAAATAAAATAATAATATAAAAACGAGAAGAAGAAAAAAAAGAAAAAAAAAAGAAAAAAGAATGTAAAATTTTATCTGTGTGTGTGGGTTGCGAATACAAAAAAGAAAAAATAAATAAAATAAAATAAAATAAAATGAAATAATATTATTTTTCTTAATAAAGGGGGAAATTACTGTGGAACTGGGAACCACACTTGTGCAGATTTAATTTATCATAATAATACTAAATATCTCCTCTCTCTTTTTTTCTCTCTTAAATATCCAGTAAAGACCGCTATTCCCTTTATTGTAGAATAAGCGATATAGTTTATAAAACAAAAAAAGATATAAGGATATTTAATCGGTGAGGGTTGAAGAAGATACCTTGAAGAAAAAGAGATGATGCCTAGAAAGAGTAAATAAGGTGTAAGGCGTTAAGCCGGGGAGAAGAGGAAAAAAACAAAATAGTATCAACGAAAATATAAACCCACCAGAGCTGTTAAGAAGAGGACGGAGCAAGGAGAAAAGAGAAACAGGGCAAGGACGAGGAGCAAAGGGAGGGAGGGAACCGTGGGGATTGACGCCGGGCTAATTAGAACGGGTCTCCAATTCATTATATTTGAACGGGCAAGAGATATTGTTTTTTCCTTTTTCTTGTTGGTTTACAAACAAGCACATGGTTTTCCCTTCTACGGTGCAAGTGCACTCTTTTTCTTTTTTTCTTTTTCCTTTTCCTTTTCCTGGGTCTTGCCTGTCTTCCTCTAGCTGTCTCTTTCAACATTTTTCGACGTGGAAAGTGGAAAAGCTCATGCAGAGTAGAGGAAAAAAGAAATTATACACCAGAAATTGAGACAGACGATTGGTTGGTTGGCACGTTCCTTGCCCCATCGGCCTGCAAGGTAAGGTGACCAAAGGTGAAAAGGGGTGCTGAGCAAGTCTGAGATCTGTGATAGGGGGGAAAAAGAGTAGCGTTCGTTCCTTTGGAGCTCCCCGATATGGAAGTGCCCTGATTCTTGAGAGCCACGTCGCGCTCCGTATAGGACTCTTTCGTCCGTCACCCTGCAGAGCGAGAGACAATGGAGAAAAGATACTCCCGACGCGTCAATATAGGTAAAATAAAATAAAATAAAATTATTTTAAAGACGTGAAATGATCTTCCCTATCCATCTGCCTCTTTTGACTGGGCCAAGGCGTTCAAGGGCACGAGTTTTGGGGAGCTTTTACGTCAGGCAAACGACGCATGCTATTTCGAGTCTCTTCTGTTCTCCTGATTTTAGGGCTTGATGAACTGTCATTTTAGTGGAGAGCATGAATATTGCATCTTTGGCTACTTCTTTATTTGTTCGAGCAAAAAAGATTGGTATCCTATCGGATTTGTCGGTCGGAGGATATCACCGTTTTTCTTCACGGTCTCACATTCTGAGAAAAAAAAAAAACGTAAAGGATCTCAAACAACTTGAGATACGGGTTGTTTAATTGCCCTATGTAAACGCGCGGGTATCGAAATCTATAATACTCCGTCCCAGTGCGATGCTTTTTTTTTTTTTTTTTTTTTTTTTTTTTGCGGGGGCTTTTTTTCAACCTTGAGATTGTCGAAAGAGAAAGATAATTATTTAGTGTTGGCGTTTCAAGAACTCGTATGATATAGGACGAACAGAAAAATCAGACAATTCGGGAATCCGAGTAATTTGTGCGCATTCCCCGTAAAAAAATTCCTGGACCACGTTTTCCCTTGATCATTTTGTCGACACTCTTGGGTCATTTTCTTTTTAATTTGCCTTTCAAGCCCTACGAGAGATATTTTTAGAATACTTACGATCGGAAGTCGGGAGAGAACGAGGTTGTTTTTATCGTGTTACTGTCCTTGATTTGTCAAATCTCGTTTTTCTTCCCCACTTAATCTATTTCTTCCAGAGTTCTAGAGGTCTTCAGCGCTTTGCAGGCTCTCATTCGGTGCTTAGGGCCTAGTACGGTCCAGATGGCTGGCAAGATCTGAAGACTTGATGGGACGTCTCAGTAGTCTGCTTCAAGCGACGGAGGTTGAAACAGCTGGCGTCGAGAATTTTCATCAAGTTAGCCGCCAAGCTGATTGATATCCCAGGCAAAAAGAATTTCAACCTAACATAAAAATATCTTCAGACAAGCTGGGTAAGAGGCAACAGCAACTGAGCATACTATTTATATCAATACTTCAAGCGCTTTATACCGATGAAGTAGTCCTTTCCAGGTGATTATTTTTCTTCATTGGACGCCTAGACGATGGGTTTCATTTCACCTTGCTATAAGACCGCTTGAAGCTTCATCTTGGAAGGGACCGCAAAGGCAGGTGCTCTAACATGATCTTGACAACTAACTTGTTAGCTCCCTTGTCTTCGATACTACCCTTTTCTTTTCTTTTTCTTTTTCTTCTTTTTCTTTTTCTTTTTCTTTTCTTTTTCTTTTTCTTTTTTTTTTTGTAATAACCTCCTGATTCAAGTGAGAGCATTAAACAGCAGAACGAGTATCATACCAGCCGTTTGTGTTTTTTTTTTTTCCCTTATTTCTCTCATTCTTTTCCGTGGAAGCTAGTTTGCCAATAATATGCACAACATCATGTCTATACTGACCGTTAATGGAAGTTCCAACCCGAAATCGGCAGTCGAGTACAATTCGAAAGGGACGAGCTCCACAAAACAAAGGAGACAATCCTTGGTATGGAGCCGTGTAGGGTAGAAGCGAGAAAGCAAGTAAAAAATCTCAGCAGCAGGAGCTGTTACTTTTTCCCCTATTGTTTATTATCCCTTAGATCGTGCAGATTGACTTTTTTTTTTTTTTTTTTTTTTTTAAAAAAAAAAAAAAAAAAAAAAAAAAAATGCTCCCGCAATCAGATGTAATTCGCTAGCTAGCAGAAGCTTTCAGAAAAAAACCTCTCTTGTCCACTGGAATGTACGCTTTGCGCGATATTTTTCTGATAGGCTCAGCGGTTTAACCGGACTCGGAAGTTCTTTGCATTTCGAACGTTCTTTGTTTAACTGAGCCTCTTAGAGCACATGCTCGCTGGAATGTTCTGTTTCTTTCCTTCCTTCGTGCCTGTGGAATAATTTCTTCGATGCGAGTATCATGTTATTCTTGTTAGTTAGATCTGGTTGTCGTGCTAGTGGTGCAATGATAAGCCGCTAGTTCAGTAGCTAGTATCCGGAGGCTTTCGTGCAACCCCACTATCCCGTTGCCGATCAGAGTTCCTCCATATTTTTTCTTTGTTACTTCCCCGGTCAACGGCCGGAGCTAGCAGGCAGTGATGCATGTCCATTCATGCGCGAGGATTGGTCCGCAGAAATGGAAACCGTTGAAGGGAAAGGATCTCTTTGTTCTACTGTGGATTTGGTAAGCTAGTGAAGCTTTGCTCATCCGCGTGATATTTACCCACTTAAGGGTTGCTAGTATGTTACTAGTGCCATTCTCCACAAGCTCGAGCTCACACAAAGTAATATTTTTGAGAATTTTGGATATTTAAGTATTCTTACAGTTTCGTTTAGTCTAGAAGCCCCGTGGACTAGTTTTAGTTGCTTTGGCGTATAATGCAGCGCTAAATACATATATTAGGTATTTCAAGGATACTTACCCTGCGAAAGCTTTACGTATATTGTTCATCATCATAAATACGAATAAAGCTCGAGTCAGAAATAAGGTATTGGTTACAGCTTTTGATATCGTAATAGCTCAACTCCATCAGTTTTCTATACTCCTGTGTATGCTATACGGGGATGATTTCTTTCTTTAGATACAAAACCTGCTCCTAGTTCCTCCGGAGAGTTCTAGACTAGCTACCTGCTAGCCGGGACCATTGTCAACTATAACGCTGGCAACGCGAGCGCAAGAAAAAGCACTTACAGTTGGTTTTAGGTATAATTTACTATATTTACTGCACATGAACAGGGAAGAACTTCTTGCGGTGTCCACAGTACACATTGACCGGATGAGAAACTACTTGGTACCTTCATTAATGAATCCACTAGTTTCGTTGAAGGGCGACATCTGCTATATTAAAGGTTTTTTTATACTAAGTTGATATTGTTATCTTCAAAGGGGAAAAGCGTACATCATCATTATATGCCTTTATTTGCTATTTAGATATAAAATGAATAATGTCAGGACCTGGACTTCACAGGAGGCCTCTAAATGAACAACGCAGACAAAATTGGTAACGAGGCGAGAGCGGATAAACAGAATATCATCATAACGGGAATAAATCGCCGAAATTAGTTCGGCAATTTTTTCATATCAATCTTGAAAATGCTTACTCGACCATTGTCATTCCCCACGGCTATTGAAAAGATATCCCCGTGTACATGTGCACGTACACATCTGGGTGGTTCGCAGTCCAGATATTCCTCGTGGCATAGCGGTATTCCGAGGGAATCCAGAGAAGCCTCTCCCTCGAAACATTAGCCAGTCATCTAGCAAAAACATATACATCGAGAGCATCGGCCTCCGTTAGGTTTCCGACAGCGTAATAGTTAACAGTCCAATGTCCGTCAGTGTATATCAGCCATCACGCGTGAGGGATAGTGAGCCTAATTTTAATTAGAAATTAAGCCTGTGAATTTCTTGTAGAGTTGATGTATCCCACAGCACCACGGCGCTATTGCTATCGTATGACACTAGGAAGCTAGCATCGGGAGAGAAGCCATATACAATATAGTCCTCCCACCTGGGATACATATGTGTGCTCGGTTTTGTGGGTCGCCTTACGTTCCAATAGATTACCGAAACTCCAATTCTGTCGTAAATTAGTTAAATGAGATCGTGGTGTGTAAAGCGAAATAGTGTTAGTTGCTTTGTCGACAACCTCGCGAAATGCCAAAGCTACCATTTCATTGGCGGTCGAGATTGCTATTGCTTGAACTTTCCCAGACCCTCTTTCTTGAAGTGTGACATACTTGTAACCTGGAATCGCATCAAAAATCTTCGTATCATCGTTGCTTGACGCTGGTATAAAAAGCTACTAGCTACTGTCTGGAGAAGACGCCGATACCCAGCCGGCCGGAACAGAAACGCTGGCCAAGCAGAAAATTTTTGTTCCTTGATTCAGATCCAGTAAATTATAAAATGAGCTTTTCATAGAAACGCCCGCCTATTGCTACCAAACTATTACCATCAGGCGAAAGCTCTAAACTTTGAACAACACCTAACCCAACATCTATATAACACCGCGAACTCCTTCTGTTTTGTATGTCCCAAATTACAATACCATTTCTGTCAGTGCCAGTACAAGCGACTTTCCATCCCTAGAGAACATGCAGGTCCCTCGATCTTCGTCAAGGGGCTGCTTTCTTGCACTACGAATGCAGACTTTCCTCTCACGGTACTGTCCAGTGACCGTGTCCTGAAGTTCAATCCTTTCGGATTTAGCTTGTGACGCCAGAAGATGCCCATCTGGCGAAAATGTCAATTTACTAAGAGTATGCATATGAGCAGGAGGCAAAGATCCTCCGCCTATGGCGCTAACGTCCCAGAACCTAATTGTAGCATCTCGAGATGCCGATACAAGCTGGTGCTTGATCGGGGAAAATACGAGCGCCGCTATCTCGTCAAAGTGAGCGGAGATGGTAACGCGGAGCATCCTCCTATTGATGTCCCAAACCTGAATAGAATTAGAGTACTCTATCGCAAGTAGGCGACGATCACTAGATAGTGCGCTTATATTGTACCACTTTAGGATCTCATTGCCACTGTCACTAGTGAGCAACTCGCGAGTCTCAGTCTCAACCCAGCATTATTTATTTCCGTAAGTTTGTGTGTCGTGTGTCAATCGCTTTTTGTAACAGTGCGGATCCTTGCGGTGTCTGCACCAGATATAAAGAATGGACGAATAAGTATTGGTCTCAAAACGGCACACAAGGTCAGTCCTCAGTTACGCCCCAAATGTGCACGTTGTGTCGATGGTCGGCAGCTGCGAGGGTTTTGCCGTCTGACGAAAAAGCTACCAACTGGAACATGCTGTTTTTGCCCTCGAGGTTTAGATAGTCGGTCCAAACTCCGTTGCTTGCTTCCATAACCTGACCACACTTTCATCGAATGCCGACGCCAGGAGTTTTTCATTGGCGAAAATGCTAGCCCTGAACCCCACTCTCCTGGAGGGTGAGTTTCTCACGGCCAAGTAGAGTTGCAAAAATTCCCACTCTGAGTTATGTTCGCTCCAAATACTGATGGAATAATCTTCAGACGCTAATGCAAGGAGCTTACTATCCTGCGAAAAGACTATCCTGTAGCGTGGTCTGAATGTCGAAGATTCGTACCTCACACCCATTCTCCAGCATGCTGTTTCACAATGTCGTAGTTCTGCCAGCATGAGTTGATGCTAGTAATTTGCCGTCCGGTGAAAATGTTAAACCTCGACGCAGTACCCAACCGACTTTGAAAATTTGCGTAATAGGGCTCTAAGTTGCCTCAGTTGGAAATCTTAAGGCCCACTGCGGTATCATACTGGAAAACTGAAGCCTGACGGCACTTTTTATCGGGCTGAAGATGAGAGAGGCGTTATATATCTGTAGTGGGGCGGCTTCTATAAGCGAGATATGATGCAGGATGAACTGCCTAGCATCGCTAATAAAGTTGTATAACTGAAGGTTCCTGTCTGCCTAGTATATACTTATGCTCTGTCAATTTAAATGCCACCTATTATGTATGAGAGACAAAATATATTGCAACATACTCACATTCAAATGGAGGACAATACTTGTATCATAGATGCGCCTCTTGAGATAGATGACATCAGACATAAACCTCCAGCCAGCGGGGGAAGCGCTCGATAAAAATTTGTACACTTCCTCATGGTGAAAGGTATTTGAGTGCTGCAGATGATCGACCCAATAGCAGCAAGCGTATCGATATTGTTTGACAGATCTACGCTAAAATCCTCTTCTAATCGGGTAAAAGTACCGGGCTTTTGAAGCTTGCGCATATCCTGCTGAGAGATTTTGACATGAAGCGTAAAGATCTAGACACGATTGCGGGGTGCTCCTCAATTTGAGTCGAGTAAATTTCCTTTGAGCCACAGCCTGTCGTGAAATAATTTCTGGCTGATTCGTGACAAATGAACCTACCACTATGGGTGTTTATAAATGAACCACAGTGCTTCACCAAGCCCTTTACCGAATCGACCCTCTTCGAAAAATTCTCCGAGAGGCCGGATATAGCTGCCAGCTCGTTGATATGTAGTGGGCGATAGGTCAATGCGATAGCTGAAAGAATATTTTGGCAGCCTTGAACACCTTCCTCACCCTTCCCGTTCCCGACTGTGAGGACCTGTTTCATCATCCGTTCATACAAAGGGACTAGCCCTGCGGGGAATAACCTAATAATCGACTCCGTTTCCCAGGCCGTTATATTCTCCAGTTGTTTTGCAGACCAAATGAACCCAGAGAAATGTGCCTTGGGCATTCTGGAGGGGATATTCCCTCGTGAGTGTTTCGAGATCTTTATCATATTCCTTCCACTCAGCCAGCTGATTGGTTTTGGCTTCGATAAAGGCCTTGATATTTTGCGAAACATGGGACGAATTGCCTTCAAGGCTGATCTCTAAACAACGATCGTATCGCTTCAACCTCTCCTCGATAGCGGGCCAATTGCGGCGTGAAACAAGCCATTTGAGATTCGAAGTGGAGCCTTTACTGTCTCGAGTATAAATGTTAAGAGCTTTTTCCACCCATTATAACATTCGTCGAGGGCATCCACTACTAAATACACTGTATTAAGAGCAGGATCCTGAAGTATGTTAGACAGTATTGAGGAGAGAGCGTAAAATGCATTGCCATCTGTAAATAGTGATTTCCCAGCAACGTCGTATTCTCGCTTGACATAACGTAGCAGAGCTTTATTCTGGGTGACGAGCGAATAAACAAGGCCTCTTAGAACGTAGATACTATCATTGCCTCCTGACGGTCCGCTTCACAGAAGAAGTAAGCTAGGCTCTTGGCGTGGCACTCATCCGCAAGTGTTTTTGACAATTGCTGAACAAGGCCTATCATGAGCATCATCTTTCCCTTTCCCGGGTCGCCCCTAATCCATAAAATGCCGCCGTCGTCATTGTTGCGCCAGTTTATGAAGCTTGATCATTTAAGATCCAGTTACATGAGCGTAAATGAACGTATCTTTACCTGCCTCGATACGCTTCATGTCTTTCTCGGATCGGTTGGCCGCAGTTCATGAAGACATTGGCGACTTTCTACGTCTAGTTCGTATTTTGATTGACCTGCAAACAAGTTAGAGTATATCTTATTGGCTTTATAGCTTATCCCAAAACGGCTATTATACAAGCCCAGGTTTGGTTTTTGATTATCTACAAAACCTTTACTTATTTTATTAGACGGACTATTGGAAAGATTTGCGAATCTCTGCTCTAGAGAAGCCGACAGACATTTTTTCTCTTATTCTTCGAGAGCACTTTCGATTAGATCCTGAATCTTGGCTGGCACGCTCGAATTTGCAGAGCTCCCTGCAAGTAACTGACCACCCATAGAACTCTCTCCGGGTTGATTCATCATCGCAGACTGGGGTTCTACCATCTTTCGAACGAACGAACTTTAGTCAGTCGGTCCTAATATCAAATTTGCATACACAACTTACTAAATGGGACCCTGAAGACATAGGCATCCTAGTCTCTCTTGTCTCGTAGTAGGATACGATTTTGAAGCGGGATGCTCTGTCCTTGAAATCTCTATTTAGATCCGAGGTCGCGGTGGAGAATGTCTTAATTTCGGTAGGCAATTTCCCGCCGCGACGTTGTAGCTGGACAGCTGATGCGAGTTTGGTGCCTATGCTTGCCAATTTTGCGATGTCTGCCCCTAGATGCGATGTCCCATAAATACAATCGCTGAGGCCGAATCGGCAATATATTAATAGATGTATCATTGCTTAGAAGGAAATTATTAACGCCTAAGATAATCATTAGATAGCTCCAGAAAAGGTTTCTGAGACCCGAACCTGTGATGATTACTTACTCGTTTAACCACTAGACCTCCCAAGCCGTACCCGATGAATATCAAAGGACGATCCTGTGGTAATATTGTTTAAGTATCTTACTCACGAGTCTGAAACATACTTTTAAGCTCTTACATTGCATTTCTTCCTTTTCATCTGAAGATTCTGAATAAGTTTGTTTGAATGGTCGTATATTCTATCCGTCGAAAATTCGCTGAAGATATTGGCGTTATATCCGAACGTCATTACTCGAACATTTCTAAGTACTTTAGGGTCCTAAAAATTCTGCATCGGTAGCCCAACATTTTTTGGTATCTGGATGTGTCCAACTCCTAAGCGCATCGCCGTTAAGGCCATGGACAAGAACAATACTAGATATTTGATATTGGGTTAGCTTGCTTTCCAAACTTCTATTTTGAAAATACTTCCTAGGTACGTACTCTATTTGAGCCTGCCCATCACTCGGTTCGAGGCGTACCTTGACGCCATACTGCTCTTCTCCGTAATTTGGGTCGGGTTCCTTTTCCTTCCCCTTCTTTGGAGAAAATTTTGTTGTAATAATAAAAGGCTATCGTTAACAATAATAATATTCTAGTTAGGATGATCTAAACTCTAGAACTTCTTACCATTTACTCGTTATGAGGTCCAGTAATACGAATGCCCGTTAGAACTTCCCTGATAGTCCGCAAAGAAGTTTAGAGTACTGAAGGGACCTTTCCCAGAGTGCAGGGTTGTGGATATTTATCAATAACTGGACGAGGCTGAAGTCTTCATAAGCGCTGGAAAGATATCCTGCAGATTATGCAGGCGTTCCTTGACCGTCCAATCAGGAGCTTCATTTCAGCGCTTCGGATAATTGACCAACAATGTTGCGTTTGATGGATTTTTGTTCCAGGTAACCAATAAAACGAACATTACGTAGTACAATGGCAGCTTATCAAGCTCTTATCTATTCCGTCTACCAGACGGAGATTGTTGATAACCTTTTTCTCAACCTCAAGAGTTATAAAGTTAGTTATCTCTAAAAAATTTCCCCCAAAATTCAGGACTTAGCTATCTCTGAACTTCACCGTCATACGAAATACCGGGAAACATGGTGAGTATCTACCGCAGACCTAACGCTATAATATTAACAGCCCTTCTGCAGTGCTGACAGCTCATAAAAGACCGATATCTTAATTGCCACTCCCTCTGCGGAGCTTCTGGGGACCGCCACAGCTCTCATCGAAGACACCAAAAGAGCCCAATCCGGCATAAATGGCACATCTGAGGCCCTCGACGATACGGCGATGGAATTATCCCGCTTATCCATGATCTTGAACCTTATCCGCCTTGAAAACCGCTTCAAACGGATACCGTTAACCGACACGTACAAAACGTCGTCGAGGTGTGCGAGGAGCTCCGACGCGCTATGGACAACATCAAGCTCACGCAGCCTAGGTACAACAGACTTTCCCAACTGAGGTCCGGAGACGAGAACGATAGCAAGATTGCGGCTATTGCATAACCTTATTAGGGCAAGGTCGGAGCTCGTATCGCAGATCCGTTGCCTCACGTTCGTCTGCCGGATGATATCGAAGATGCACTGCGGATTTATGTTGGTGCTCTGCAGAAGACGAATACGGTTAGTAGGCAGATATCGGGGAGGGAACTAATCCTCCCGGCTCCCGCCGTAGTTACACCGTCGCAAAGCTCAGGTATTCTCAAATATCCCAAATTAATTCAAGGTTGTTTTGTACTGGACTCTCATTAGCTAGTGAAGGATCTAGCTCGTAGAGGTCGCGGTAGAAGACGATTCGAGGGCCAAAAGTAAAAATTAACAACAGTCAACTTATAGATGAAACTCCTATGATGGATCACGCCGAGTTTGACGTTCCGAGGTTTGCAGACTCGCGAGACAGGATTGAAGATCCTAATGCTATCGAAGGTCCCTCCGTTATAATTGTAGATAACGTGATGCAGGGAAGAACCCGCATCATGACCGGTAATATGGGCATCGAAGGACCCGATAAGCGCCCGTAACGAAAGCAGTGATTGCCAGGAACGAGTTCCGTGCGGACGTACAGATAATGACAGGAGATTCTGCTGGAGAAGCAGCAGCCAACCTTGGGCAGGAGTTTTGGAAGTTCTAGAGGTACAAATTGAATGATTTCTCATGGTATAATTATTTATGAGGGATATCCTGTAAGGTTTGGAGTCGTTTCCAGCTTCAATCGAGGAGGAATTCATCGATGATTTTTGATTCATTTAGAGAATAAATCTTCACGTACCTGTTTTAGATAGAAAATATATCGAGATTGACAAGATAAAGTAAAATGAGAGGCCCGTGGGATCCATGTCATGTGCCTTACTAAGTTCGATTTGCTGTTATTTCCGTTATAAAGCTCGCAATGTCGTCGATTCTTCTGGCTCTTTCAACCAATGTCCTTCATCATCAGCTCCTTCGTACTCTCGGACTTGACTTTATATCCCATGCAGGAGGTATATCCCGAACTTGCCGTCCAAGGTAACATCAACATATGCGTCATCTCTTCCGTGGCCCTGAAATATCGGCGTTTCTAGCATATTTTCATCTCGGTCTCTTTTCTAAGCTCTAACCACTCCTAAAAAGCTTCGACGCGGCTCCACTCTACTCTCACCAGCTTGTTGCCGTATCGTATCCTCAACCCGCCCCGCCAGCGGCATCACCCGCTGAAACCCATGAAACTCCATATTATACCCCGTCGTCAACAACAGCACAAGCGCCGTCGCTTCCCCTGACTAATCCCCGCAAGTATAACTCGCCCAGAATCCCCACCGAGCTTCTCAACCTCCGCATCTAGTACCCCGCGCAAGTACGTAACGGACTCCCGCAACCCTTTCACTGCAATTCTTCCCTCTCGGAAGGGTTGGTGAGGGAGTATATGTCGAACCACTCGGTGAGGTCTTCCTGGAAGACGGTCGAGTAGCTCTCCTTTGCGTTGGGAATACCTAGCGTATACCGGAAGAAGTGGGGGGGTTTTTGCCGTTGGAGTTTGAGATTGGGACGCCGGGAGGGCTTCGGCGAGTTTTCGCCGGAGCTGCTGCGGCCGTGGAGGAAGATTATGGTGTGCGTGTGAGCGGTTGTCGGTTCGATGATGTGAGGCTTAGGGAAGCCTGTAGACGAAGATGTAGAAGCCATTTTGGGTTGTTTTCTTATGAACCCGCAGGAAGATATACCGTGATGTTGAGGTACGAAATTGACTTATAGAGGTTCGGCTTTGCTACAAGCGACAACCGCACAGGTCTTGAACTCTGTTTTTAAGGTCAAGATCTTTGTCTCTCTCGTCACCATTGAACAACTTTAGAGTCATTCAATAATGACTCAAATCTCACATGAAATAATAGAACAAAATATCCCTGGTTAAAAAAAAAAAAAAAAAAAAAAAACCGTCCAACTCGAACATTCGTCTATGTATAAGCAAGCGATTGTAACGTCTGGGGTGCCTGTTGATTAGAACCCAGTTCTGTCCGCTTCCGCTGCGACGATGGCCCACAGCTCCTCCCCTGTCCATGAACCAAATCCAACTTGGCAGGATATGCGGAATAGCACGGGCGAAGTCAGTTTGCAGCGAAGATGTTCAACAGCGGTCTCACACGTGCGCGAGCTTTCTCACTACCGACGTTCTCAACTCAAATGCATTCAGCGAGACGTGCTCAAAGATTGAGAATGCAGGCATCAAAGCTCGGACAAGGCGTCAAATTCATCAAGCGCTCTGCTACGGAATGAAGATGGACTCTTACGAGAGCTGAGGTGCAAAATTTCGGATGACTGGTAGGGGATAAAACTTTCCGACGACAAGACAGACTACGGTATTCGTGAAATAAAGATCTACCGCCGAAGACCGAGTGGTATTGGAAGAGAAGCAACACTATCGTGCCGTCCTTGTCACACACATGCGGTGGTGGACCGGCTGATAGACATCATTCTGAAGGCAATGGGGATTGGTGCGGATGGATTCGTAGCAAATTCAGGCTAGAATGCCTTATTCTATGGTTTTCGAGTTCTGCGGCGCTGACGTTGTGAATGGTGAACTTCTCAGATGTTGGAGCAAGGCGAAGTCTTCTTGTTTCATTGTCGATATGAATAAACTGGAGTTCTCCCTCCCCCTTTCTCCCCGCCTCTTCCTCTCTCTCTCTCTCTCTCCTTTCTCCCCCGCCTTCTTTCTCTCCTCTCTCTCTCCTCTCTCAAAACAATCTATATATACACCACCCAATACGGGATTATGATCCCCCGCCTTCTTTCCTCTCTCTCTCTCTCTTCCTCTCTCAAAACAATCTATATATACACCACCCAATACGGGATTATGATCCTCGATTATGTCGTATATAAGATAAAAATTCAAAGTGCTACTATTTAGCTTGGAGTTCCAGCTGCTTGTTGAGCCTCAAATGGCCGAATGCAGTAAATTAAATGTCTTCTTTTCTTTTCTTCTCTTTTTGTTTTAATTCTATTTTTTTTTTTATTTTATTTTTTTGGGCTGCCGAGAGCACGGCAAGTCGCGTCACCTCGCGTTATTTTTTTTTACTCTTTTGTGTGTGGTTTTGATTTCTGGTACAACGCACACAAAACCAAAAAAAAAAAAAAAAAAAAAAAAAAGAAATTACTGTACCTTATTTTTTATTTTTTTTTGTTTCAACTCTTCCATTCTTATTCCATTCACGTCACTGTCGAAAAATATTAAAACAAATTTCCAGGTCTTCCCTTTGTTCAATACTGATCAAACACTTAACGGAATTATCACGAAATCATCCGACCTTACGAGCATCTTGGTAAAGGATCCTACGGAAGTCATTCGATACATCTATGAACTCATTCGAGTAAAGGAAACGCCAGACGGAGAATATCTAGGCACCGTTTTCACCACGTCTTTCTTTCTCCTCTAAACATGTCCGTTTTAGCGGACTCGCTCGTCTTTACCGACGAGAAGCCCGTCATGGGACCACCGGAGTCTGCGAGCAAGAGGAGGAAATTGGAGCCATCACACCCATATGGTGATCCATTTTACATCACGGTACGTTAGATACTTATCAAGTCTTACATTCGTGAAAGATACACTAACAGGAAAGTTCTCATCGTCAAATACGAAAATGAAAGGCAACTTGGCAGCGGTTGAAAAGGTGACAAGGAAAAATATGTCCTACTGCGGATGTCGAGTTCTGTAAAGTTGACGATATGAAGAAGCTTTTAGCGTTTCGAAGAAAGATATCCAGCAGGAATCGGGAAGGCGTGCCATTGGCACAATGTCGACCCAGTTGCAGGAGGAGTGGTGTGGGCGCTATCAAGGCGGAGGAAGCAACACCAGCACAGTCGACAAGCGACAGGTTTGACCTGTTGCCTAACAAAATACAGATGAAACTGCCAGAGGTTATGAAATCGGCCAAGAGTCCAAAGTATGTCTCGATGCGTCTATTACGTGAAACTTCGTGATACTGACGTATTTCCAGGCCTAAAAGTGCCGAAACCGAAAGTGCGCAAAAGACTAGCGAAGTTATCAAAGAAGGAACCTACCGAGAAGAAAGACGAAGACCCAAGTTCGTGTCACTGCATCTAAGCCTGCAAATAGTCAAGAGCAAGAACTTTCTCCAGAAGAAATTCTGAAACAAATCGGTTCCCAAATTTTGAAGCTCTCTATATGCGAAGGTACGGTGAAATCACTTACAGGGCTATACGCGCCTCACCATTACGTTCCGGATACTAATCATTTTAAATAGTTCGCCTCTCGCATACTTTGCAAAATCAACGCTCGCCAAAGCGCGCAACGCTTTCCGCCTCGACAACCCCGCCCCGCATTCGAGATTGGACCTCCTCAGATATCTCAAGACCCACGTGTACCGTTGAAGCGCTTGGACAAGAAATACCAAAAAGCTATCGCCAGGTCGCTAATGAAGTGACCGTCGATGAGCCAACGCTGTTTAGTGAAGGGAACGCGAGTACGTTGATCGTTGGGTTGCTAGGTCATGTCCGACGAAAAAAACGCGGGGAAAAAGTGCGACGCAGAATGAACAGCGCTTAAGCGAAAGATATCCGATCTCCGCCTTCGAGAAAGCGAACTCCAAAATCATCCTCGTCCTGGAAATTATGGCAATTTCTTCAAAGTTCCCAGAGCTGTGATTGAAAATCTGGATGCTGTTGCTGAAGCCGATGACAGTAAGCCGAGGGAAAGAAGGCGAAGAAGTCAAAGAAGTCGAGGAAGTCACGCTCAAAGGATGAAATGACTTTTATTCCGAGCCTGCTGTTCATTTGGATCTCCTTGTCGACCGGCTGTGTATATGGCCAACTAGTTGGCTCTGCTCTAGTATTGATTGCCCCCAACAGTAGTCAGCGCAGCAGACTAAGGATAGTCGTGATCATATTCAGCACTTTGCAATTGAAGTCGTCATGACCTTGTGAGTTACTTTCAAAAGAAAGCCCAAAGCTCCCTTGTTACCCGATTACTAACCCTTAATTACTTGCACTAGTTTCTCCTCTCGATTGCCAGATGCGTGTCAAGCAATAAAGCGGAGGTGCAGCGGCAAGGCGCCGACTTCGAATTATGCCGAACGTAAAGCTGCAGCTGATGCAAAGCGAAGGAAGCACAAGAACGGAAAGCGTGAAAGACAGAGAGTCTGCCCCACCACATCGGCCGCCGTCTTTGGCAAGATCTGTTACGGCCCAGCGTCTTTGTTGGCTCGAACGGAGAGAGAGGGTTCATTCGCGGGATCTCTCTTTGGTGCGGGCGACACACAATGCTCGGCATCAGCAAAACCTGCAGATTCGCTATCAGTTATCTCCCGGGGTGGAGTTATGGCCTCTAAGAACATCGACAAACGACAAGTGCAGATCAGTCGTAAAAAGCCCGCTGCAAAAGCCGACGATTCTCAGAGATTACAACAAGACCTTAAGAGTGCCATTCAAGGTATTGCTAAACGAACAGGGTGGCTGCTGCTAAAGAATTCGCGGCCGATAGCGTTACAAGGCAAAGGGGTAATGGCAAAAGTATGTTCTTGGTATAATTTTATTTCCTATGAGATATCGTTTCAATTACTAACGAAGGTGAACTTTTTAAGAACCTCAAAGGCCTCAACACAAACCAAAGACGAACGTTCAGGTCGCTGCTACACCTCGCGCCAATCGCCGCATTCAAAATTTCCATATGCCGAAACCCATGATTCAATCACCGATCGTTGAAGAGGACCATGTGCCGTCAAGCGATGTCGTTATACCCCAATCCACCGTCAAAAGAATAAAACGAAGGAATTCGGCGCGGACATTTTCGACGAAGAGTTCTCAACTCCTACGAGAGTTCCTCCCCCCGCACGCCATAGAAGGCATTGCTTCCTTCGCAGTCTCACTTTATGTCCGATAACATCGGATCGAGCCCCATGCTGCTCCCTCGCTCCTTGTCAGATTCCTTCGCTAAGCTGTCGAAGCCCAAAAAGGATCTGGTCGAGGATACTCCTCAGAAACCCAAAGATCGTGAGAACATTTATAACGGCCCGAGTATATCCATTCACGAAACACCTACTAAGCCGGCAGTCCTGTCTACTCCCTCGAAGCGACGGTATTCCGATTACCACGAAGGCGAAGAAGGAGGCGTGTCCCTTGGAAGTCCACTTCCTCGGGCTCCAATGCGGAACTTTGCTCTATCAACGCCGCTCGCCAATAAGAGAGCTAAGCCAACGCACTGGCCAACTCTTCGGCTGCTGAAACCCCGTCCGGCAAGGACGGCGGCGTTTCGATCTACGAGCAGCTAGGATGGGATGACGATTACTGAAACCAAAGATATTATAATCACACGACTTCCTGCTAACCTTTTTCTAATGATCCGATTTCATTTTCCTGATCTTTCTCTTTTTCAATACCTTCTTTCTTTTTCTACGGTATTATGAAAACTCCAAGTCTCAAAGAACTCCATACGATCGAACTCTGCGTTTCGAGGGACCAGGTTCACGTCCCTCCTTCTACTTTTACTCTGTACACATTTAAACCATGTCATCTTCCGCATCGAAATGTTTACTCATGTACATCTATGATCTTGGCTGGTTCATGCCCGCACATGTTTCCTCTTTATCTGCATAGCGAGTGAAATTTATCTAAAATTTAGAGTCCCCCAATTCAATACTTACTACTACTATACTCCTCCACTAATGTCCCCAACACTTGTACTTGTAAAACCCATTACAGCCTCCTTTCTACCGTTTGTCTAAAACGGCGTGTATTCCTGTCGATAGCATCTTTACCCAATATTCCTTGACTTGGGTATTTCTGTAAATATAGTTTGCCTGGAACTTGTAAATAGTCAGCATGCATGAATAGCTTAGAAGCTAGATACTCGGTAGCTTTTCAATAAATGATGCACGAGCCAATGAAGAGGAACATTCCGTATCGATAATTGTTTATTTAAGGAATCAAATAATAGTGCAGGCCACCCGTGTCACAGAACAGGAAGCTGTCACCAACTTCTTTTGATAACCCTCAGAATAACGTGCATCTGAACTATAAATGCTTTTACACGCGCCTTGCCTAGGCCTCTTTGATTCGCTGGAAATTTCAAGCTACTTAACTTCAGCTAGCTCGAGTCCTCTAACTCCACAGAAAACACCTCTAATTAATTTTTCTTTTTTACTTACTTGGTCCCAAGTTCCCGCGCGACAACCTTGCACAGCTCACGCTAGCACTAAAGAAATTTATCCACCTTTTTTCCTTCCCTTTAAAAATTTTTAATTCACCACCACCCGACAAAGCAGTATCCCACCTCCCCGCTTGTTAAGTCATGGACACCAACAGCCCCGCTGACCAGACCAGCGGCCATGACGGCGGCGCGAGAGCGAGAAGCCGAAGAAGGCGAAGGAGCGGGTCGTTTCGGTCGATGTACGGTCTTTCCTTCTTTCTTTCTTTTTTTTTAGACCTTGAAGTAGCTTCAAGCTTCAAAGGTACGCATGAGCTAAACAAAGAAAAAAAAAATTTTTTTTGCATGTGGAAATATACCGTAGGACTACTCGATGCCCCGATCGATAATAATGAGGCTCGCGAAGGGTGCGCTACCGCGAATACGTCGCTGCAGAAGGACAGCGTGACGGCGATACAGAAGGCCGCGACGGTGTTCATAAACTACTTGGCGGGGACGTGCGTTGTTTTTTTTTTTTTTTTTTTAGAACTTCCAAGAAGCTTTCAACGATGCTGATATACATTTTATAACGGGGCGTTTTTTTTTTTTTTTTTTTTTTTTTTTTTTTTTTTTTGTATTATTTGTTGGTAGTGCGAACGATATCACGAAAAAGGGCAACAAGAAGACGATAATGCCGCAGAACGTACTGGACGCGCTGGACGAGATCGAGTTCCCCAGTTCAAGCCGCGATTGGAGGCGGAGTTGGCGAGTTGGTGCCATAACCTCTTCCTCTTTCTTGAACCTTAGATATTTCTTCCATTATGAGCAGGTAACTGATATTTTACTGTTTTCTGAAAATGTGTAGAGTTCCTAGAAATACAAGAAGAAAAACGAAACCGCAGCAAAGCGTCCAAAGCCGCCGCCGCGAACGCAGCAGCAGATACCACCGCAGCAGAAGACGAAGAAGAAAACGAAGGCGACGGTAGCCGTCCGACGAAGCGGCCGCGGAAATCGCTATCACAGAAAATCGCTGCTAAAGCTGCCGCTGCCGGAACGTCGAAGCCCAGCAGCGACGCCGAGGAAGAGGACGAGGCGGACGAGAACGAGGAGGAAGCTGAAGATGAAGCGGAAGAGGAAGAAGAAGGCGAGGAGGAAGAGGAAGGGGAGGTAGTGAGGGAGAGAGCGGTGAGAGGGATAAGATGCTTGAAGATGCGGTGGAGGATTTGGACGAGGATGGAGCTATGGAGCAGGACGAGGATGAGGCGTTGGATGATCGGTCGGACAGCGATTAGCGGGTGTATTGCTTTATTTTCTTTTCTTACTATAAATTTCGATGGTGTTTTCATTCAACAGGGTTTGCATTGTTTAAAAAAAAAAAAAACATAATTACAGATGAAAGTGGCACGGCACGTATTGGAGATATTGGTGATATTGAGGCCGTCTCCAGGTTGTTTTACTGAGTGATTAACAATACGATACCATTCAAGAAGTCGTATAACAGCTTCGGAGCTTTCAAAGACAACAGTTTCCTATTGTTTTTAGCGGCAATGGGAAACGGAAAAAATGTATATTAGATAATACTGGCTGAGAAAAAAATAGGATAAACAAAGGTACTAAATCAAGCATTACTGCAGCTACAACATGAGCTGCTAGGGGTTTTCATTTTACAAGATGTGAAATTGATACGAAAGGGAAGATATATCAAAGATAGTTTAAAATGGAAACACGACTATGAGAACGGAAAATAGAAACAAGCAGAAGCAGGTATTTATCAAAGTGAGCAAAGCAAGAACAAAAAGATTAACTCCAACGTCCACGTCTAGCGCCTATAGTTTGAAAGAATGGAAAAATGAAACGAATGCACCCAGTTCAATCGAATCAGTAAAACAAAAACCAGAGATGTAACAGAATGATAGCGGCTCCCTGCTCATTTTCCGCCTACCGCATCCAGAACAGTAGCAAGACGCAAAAAGATATCAGCACCGCCATAATAACGCTATCCCTCCTCTTCCTCGTATTAATCTTGCTGATAAGCGTATTCCCCCGGAATCTGCGCCGCAGACTGCTTAATCCGCCTATTAATGCTCGCCAGCGCCGCCCGCTGGGTGGCGAACTCCTCGTTCGTAGCGTACGCCTGCGCGAGGACTGAGTCCGCCATCCTGTGGCTGTTCTCGATCCGGTCGCGCTCGTCGAGGCGGTACTCTGCCTCCCGCGACGGGTCGATGTTTCCGGAAGATCCGGAGCGGTACTGCGTGATGTCTTCCCGGACGGAAGAGAGGAGGTGGCTGGAGTGGTTCCGGGCTTGCGTTATGTGGATTTTTATGCGCTGGTATTCGCGCCGGTGGTCGGCGAGGAATTCTGCGGTGCGCTGCTGAGGTTTTGCAGCTTTGTTGGGAGGATGCGGCGGCGCTGCGGAGTCGAGGGTGCGGGCTAGGGCGGCGACGTTTGCGTCTCGCTATTTTTTGACAGGGTTAGAAAAAGAAGGGAGCTCTCCGAATGGGGGTTTGATTGGTTAAAGGTGGTGGCGTGGGTGGTAGATACCCGTTGGAGAATGTCTTGGAGGGACGATTCTACACGTATTTCGTCCTCCGACGGCTTCTTGGAAGGGTTCGAGGAGAAGGAGGAGTATGTGTGGAATAGGTTTTCGGTCTATTTAGATCATAATTAGTCTGCGAGCTTTCCAGGAGCCAAAAACTGGAACGCTTTGGGTTGGTTCCGGGAGGGGTTTATCGTGGGGGGGATTGAACTACCTGAGCTTCCAAGCTCCGCGCCTGCTGCCGCAACTGCGCCCAACCGGAATGCTGTGGCCATTCCGAATAAAAGATAGATGTCTAAACGCTGGGTGATACTGATATATCCTTTGAGTAGGAAGTAGAGGTATTGACGACTACGAAGGGTAAGTTGACGGAAAATATTAGGGGTTTTTTTTCGTCAGGCATGGGGGTTCATTGCCTCGGAATAGACATAGTGAGAGAAGCGCCAAGACCATATGGATGATGACTAAGCAGTTTGCCACATTAAAAGAAGCCACACGTGGCTAATTAAATGATAGGGCTTGGAACCCTCAAAGCAAAAGTTTTCACAGTCCACAAAAAATCTCTGAGTTTCGGCCAAGCAAATTCTGAGCAAAGGCACCAAAAGTGGCTCAATTTCGAGAACACAGCAAAAAATAGAAAAAAATAAAATTTTAGTTAGCTTTCAAAACGACAATCAATCTCGAAAACCACCACCGCCCTTTACACCCTCCAAAACCTCCTCTTATCTCTCTATCTTCACAACAATAACCCTTTCATCACCTCCACAATGGTACGTTTCAATTTCGATGCTCTCGCCGTACTCATCGTTTATCATGTCCTTAGGCAGGTGCTGACAAAAAATTTTGCAATAGCCTGGTGTCAAAACTACTCAACTGTGGACCAATGCCGACCTCACGAAACAGCTCGAGGAGCTCAAGCAGAGCTTGCCAGCCTCCGCGTCAGAGATCTCCGGTGGCGCCGCTTCGAAATTGACGAAAATGTATGAAACAACTTTTTCCTTCTTGTGAGGGGTTGGGAAAGGGGAGGGATACCGATGGAGTTCGAGTACACGAAATATTGGGACCGACTTGCATAAGCGACATTTTCGAGGCATCAACACGGGCGAATGGAAACGAAGGCGGCTAGAAGAGGTCGTATGAAACAACTTTTTCCTTCTTGACTTCCGTAATTGCTGTCTTGTGAGGGGTTGGGAAAGGGAGGGATACCGATGGAGTTCGAGTACACGAAATATTGGGACGACTTGCATAAGCGACATTTTCGAGGCATAACACGGGCGAATGGAAAACGAAGGCGGCTAGAAGAGGTCGTTAGCGAAGAACTAGGCACCGACTGCTACTGTGCAAGAGGTTGACGCGCAATGAATCAGATTTATGACTAAGTGGAGGATTGGAAGCAGCGCGAGGAGGAATGTCTAAGTTAGCGTGTTTTAAGGTTACTGACGTTTTTCTGCCCGAAATTCAGACACGATGTCCGCAAGTCGATCGCCAAAGTCTTGACCGTCATAACGCGAACCAAGGCACAGCTCCGCTGTTCTACGCCAACAAAAAGCACCTCCCCTCGATCTGCGACCCAAGAAGACCGTGCATCCTCGTCGCCGCTGACGAAGCACGAGAAGTTGAAGACGGAGAAGCAAAGTAGAAGGAAAATAAACTCCCCAGAGAACTATGCTATCAAGGTTCGTTTTATTTTTTTCATCAAAATATGCCGACAAGAGTAATTTTTGACTGACGTATATTTCTTTTTTACTATTACAGGCATAAAATCTTATAATGGCGTTGTGTTTTATTTTTCATGGCTTTTTTCTACCGTCTATGATTTTTCATTAATATAAAGAATTCTTCCCGTTTCAGTTTTTTCTTCCTTTTCACAAGCGGAAAATGTACTATCTCCATTTGATATGTTTCACCTGGGCTTTTTTACTTCTCTTTTTTTTTTTATCACCTGGACATATATATGGTTTCATAGGGTTCTTTATTATTACTTCGGTTCTTATTAATACAATCCATCCTGATTCTGGTCTTCTTCATCCCGCGTTCGACCTTTTTTCAGACTCTAGCATTTTTTTCGTCCTTTTTTCTTTATTTTTATCTTTTCATATGTTAAATATTCTAGGGTGTTAATAATGTTCTAAATTCAAGCAAGACTTTTTCTCTGGTAAACTTGATTTTTATTGACGGATATGCGGCACAACCGCAAGACGTCTTGGATCCTTGGTGCATCGCGAAAAGGAGCTTTTTGAGCGCACGGATTGGTCTTCGGTTTTGGGGAGTCATAAATTTGTGCCAAACCCACGTAAGCCCCATTACGGCGTTTCGTCGCAGCATGTTTTCGCCTAGATGTTCGCCTATTGCCAAAGGAAAAGGGACATAAACACACTTGGACAACTTTTTGAAGATGTTTACGAGGCATAAAGGACGTGTAAATACCAACAGTCTAGGCTTTCACATTGGCGACACGTTCTGCCCAGTAGACCGTTTTTCTGGCTCTCTCGCCAAAATAAAATGTATCGTATTTAGAAAAACAATCATCTTGGCTTAAATCTAAAGACCAATATAATAGTATCTCTGGCATCTGAATAAAGACCAGATATACTACTATCTGCCTCTGGAATCCTAAAGACCAGGTATATGATCTTCTGAGATCCGAATGAGAAAAATTTTGTGACCCTGTCCCCACTGGTTCGCACGTGCGTGACACGACGCCACCGTCGCCACAATAATATATCGTCGCGTCAAATATCTAACAGTGTTTACCAAGATATATCCTAGCTTCTGCTTGCCAGACTTTAGGATTTTAAATTAGAAAATGACATGAAATATCTGAAGCACAAAAAAAGATTAAATGCCTCTTGCAGATGGTAATACTTGAGAAGTTTTGCGAGAAATACCAATATAGGATATGAACTGGTCACCAGCGAACGGGCCAGGCCGTGAAATCTCCCCCGAAAACGTGAATCTGCCTGGTGACACCACCACAGCCAAAAATTTCAAAATATCACGCCAGCGAGCTGCCGTTTCTGGCGAAACAGCCTCGCAAGTTCCAGGCTATAGGGTTTTTAGTATTCGGAACACTTAGCCGAGGATAACGTCGCTATACCATCTGGCATCTTCAAAAAGCGACCTGACTTGGCGGGGCACCCCCCCCCAGACTTATAGGCTCGCTAACCGTGGGTTTTCATTGGTTTACGCAAAAGTTCGAGACGGTTTTAAAACTGATTCTGCTAATGCTAGTGGCGATCGACCGCTGTTATTGAAGAGCCGAAATGTTAAAATGCCATGCATGCGAAATTCGAATCCTTCGAGAAAGAAATGCGGAGGGTGATTGGGACTCATACGAGCAGGACCAAGAAGGACTCTGCAATGACCCGCCAATAAAAGCCTCCCTACTAGCATCCTTCGGTCATCTCCTTAACTCTCATTTGCCTTAAAAGGAGTGTTCCTTCGCTCTTTTTCATTATCTGATCCGATCCTCTACGCTCCCTCTGAGAGAGGCCCCGATTTATTTTCTTCAAAGAACCCAGGCAGGACATTACTGAACTGGAACCGTGTCCTAAGAATTTTCGCTTCCTACCAAAAACCTTGTCGTAATCCTCCACATCACGTTGGTCGCCTGTTTCTTGTCTTTGTTCGTTCTTTTCTTTTTCTTTAATATCTTTTTGTATTTATTTTTTATCCCCGTTGAGCAGTGGTTGCAACGTTTGGTGAACTTTGCAGTCCATCCCTGGGCGTTTGAAGCGAAATCAAAACCCGAGCCTAGTTGCTTGGGTACAAGAGTGAGTCAACCGGTTTAGCGGCGCGGCGCCATGATTCCCGTCAACCCTGTAACCCTGTAGCCCTGCGCTGCATGTACATCGATATCTTGCATCATTGTTTAAAGTAGCTGACCGTTTGGGAAAACTGGTAAATAGTATCGTGCGAGACACAAAATACGTTTTCGCTATAGGAGATTGCTCGATCTAATCAATCGTGGCTAAAAGACCGACCTGGTAGCTCACCTGGTTTATCGATCATCGAATATCTTATATAAAAGAAGCGACGACTTTTCCCGGAGTTATGGAGTTCTGAAAGAGGTCTCCACATCATCGGCGCACAATTCAATTTATACAATTCGCCTTCTCTTTTGTCAACGATACTCCTCTACTAGTACCGACCTTAGGGTCAATTCCTATTTAAACTATGAACGACGGTTCTAGCTCGATAGCTGCGAAGGTCGAAAAGATAGCGGGCGACATTCCAGCTACGGACAAGGAACCGAATTCGAAAGAAAGCAATGCCGCTGCTGAAACTTCAAAAGAAGCGGGCGGCCGCGATGTTGCAATTCCCATCAGCGACGAGGTAGTTGCGAGCGCCTCGGACGACGAGAAGGATAAGGAAAAGGATAAGGAAAAGAAGAAAGACAAGGAAGAAAAGGAAGAGGTGATCAAGAAGTTCAGGGCGGGCGACTACTTTAGGATTTTCAAATACGGAGATACCCACGACTATGTACTTCTGTTCGTCGGCCTCTTCTCCTTCATTGTGGCCGGCAGCGGTAAGAAACATTCAAACTAGTATTGCTCAATTGTTTAACCGCGCGAAACCTCATAAGGCTAATCTATTTTTCCTCATCTATCTGAAATGTAGCGCTTCCATTGATGACCTTGGTTTTTGCTTCCTGATCAACCACATTAACGAATTTGCGACGCCTGGGTCTGGCTACACCGCCGCAGACTTTCAAAAGGAGGTCAACAAGACGACGTATGCCTTCTAAATATCATTTCTCCTTCGTGTGCATGAGACTATGAGTTGTTGACATTTGATTTATATCGCAGGCTCTATTTCGTTTACATGTTTATTGGCAAATTTGTTGCGGGCTACATCGCTGCGCTGTGTATTCGAAATTTCGGCACGGGCGTTTCCAGCAATATACGGTACGAATATATTCGGAACGTATTCCGGCAGGAGATTGGGTACTTTGACGATGCTGACAGAAGAATGGTGCTGGCATGGTAAAGCTATATTCCTTTTCATGTTACCATTCACTTGTTATGAAGGAAGAAACAAGCTAAACATTTTCGCCTTTTATCTATTGTTTAGGTCGCGGTTAAAATCACCAAAAACTCCAATTTGATCCAGACCGGTATCTCAGAGCGGATGGGTACCCTTTTCCAATCTACCTCGATGTTCTTCTCGGCCATGGTCATAGCCCTCGTCAGGAACTGGCGTCTGGCTCTGGTTACTCTCTCTATTTCCCAGCCGTCTTTGCCGTGATCGCCATTACTCTCCCCATAGATATTGCCATGACCAAGAAAATATCCGCCGAGCAAGGGAAATCGGATAACCTGGCCGAGGAGGTGTTGTCGGCATCAGGACCGTTTTATCTCTCAATGCGAGGGACAAGCTTCTGGAAAAGTACCACGACCACCTGAGGACCGCTGCGAAGATCCAAAAGCGCAAGGCGCCCATAAGCGGCTTCCAGAACGGCCTTGCGTGGATGATCATCTACGCCGCCTACGCGATGTCCTTCTGGTACGGCATCCGCATTTACGTTCACAATGGGATAGGGAACGTTGGAAATATCGTTAACGTCCTGTTTGCGGTCATGATCGCTGTTTTCTCCTTTGTCATGGTGGCGCCGCAGCTTTCTGCCATATCGAACGCCTCCGCGGCGGCAGCTGAGGTATTCGAGTTTTCGATCGCGTATCGAAGAGTGATAGGGAGCACCGGGGGAAAAGCTGTCTGAGGAGGCGGTCACGGGTGATATCGTCTTTGAGGACGTCAATTTCTGTTACCCGTCGAGGAAAGATGTGACCATCATTGACAACCTTTCCGTTCGGTTCGAAAGCAAGAAGGTTACCGCTCTCGTCGGAAGCTCTGGATGTGGGAAGAGTACCATTGTAGGCCTTATCGAACGTTGGTACGAGCCCGATTCCGGCAGGATTCTCCTCGGAGGGCACGAGATCCGGAACGTAGACCTGCGGTGGCTCCGACAGCACATCGGCCTGGTCCAGCAGGAGCCTTTCCTGTTCAACCAAACCGTTTACGAGAACGTAGCGTTCGGAATGATCGGTACGAAATGGGAAGATGCTCCGGAACACGAGAAGAGGGAGCGCGTCCAGGAGGTTTGCCAGCAGGCGAATGCGGACGCATTTATCCAGAAACTACCCAACGGCTACGATACGAAGATTTCGGGACTTAACCTGAGCGGCGGGCAGAAGCAGCGCATTGCGATCGCGAGGGCTATTGCTTCCGATCCGGCTATTCTTATCCTCGACGAAGCGACTTCGGCTGTCGACGTGAAATCGGAGGCGATAGTCCAGGCGGCACTCGACGAGGCATCTCGGAACCGAACCACGATTCTCATCGCACACAGGTTGACGACCGTCAAGAAGGCTGACAAGATTGTAGTTCTCAAGAAGGGGCAAGCAATCGAAGAAGGCACGCACATGGAACTGCTCAACGCAGGAGGCGCGTACTCCAGGCTCGTTAACGCTCAAGCGATCGGAAAGGCGGAAGCCACCGACGAAGAACAAGACGCGAAGGATCTCGCGGAGATGGCCCTCGGCGCAGATGACAACCTCGAAATGGTCGATACCATCCAGTCCCTGCCGGCTGGTAAGGACGCCGCAAACGCAAAAGGAAACGTCCACGACGAAAAACCTATGGGATTGATCAGGATCATCGCCGTAATGCTTTGGGAACAAAGGCACCTGTGGTATATTTACGTCACCGCGCTCTTTTCCGCGTGCGCTGGAGCGGCCTCGTGGCCCTGCCAGGCCTACGTCTACTCCAGGATCATCACGATCTTCCAAACGACCGACAAGCATCAAATCGAAAAGAAAGGTAATTTCTGGGCTCTGATTTACGTTGCTCTGGCGGGATCTGTCGCTTGCGCGTTCATAACCCTCATTACGTCTCTTGAACTTCTTGCTGGTGTAAGTAAAACATTTAATATCCCTGTATTTTTCTGTTTATAGCTTTATAGTGGTTAATGGTCGTTTTTTTATAGAGATTGGCCGAATACTACCGTTTCGACTACTTCCGCAATATACTAAAGCAGGAGGTAAGGTACTTTGACGATGCCGCCACTATGAAGAAAACAGTTGAAGATCCACTCGCCGCTGCTTCCGCCGTTGCGGCGAAGAAGCCGGCCAATTCCAAAAACAAATCGACCTCTTCCGATACTTCTGCCGGGACACTCGCCGCGCAATTATCGAACGATGCGCGCAGTTGCAGAGCTTACTCGGAGTCAGCGCCGCTTTCTTACTCATTGCCGTCCTGAGTTTGATTGGCAACCTCATCCTCGGCCTGGTGTTCGCCTGGAAGCTCGGTCTAGTCTGCGCCGTCGCCGCGACCCCGCTCATGATGGCCGGCGCCTTCTTCCGCACGAGGTTCGAAGTCGACCAGGACAAAGAAACCGCAAAGGTATTCGCCGAGAGCGCGCAGTTCGCCAGCGAGGCTGTCGGCGCGATCAGGACCGTCAGCAGTCTAACCCTCGAAGACGTCATCCTGCGCCGCCTCAGAGGTCTCCTCGTGGATCACAAGAGGAGGTCCTTCCGAAGGTCGCTGTACTCGTGCACTTTCTTCTCGGGAAGCGAGTCCGTCGACCTCCTCTGCGCCGCACTGACGTTCTGGTACGGCGTGCGTCTCATGTCTAGGGGTGAAGTCTCCTCGCAGGCGTTTTACATTGTCTTCACTGCCGTCGTCCAGGGCGGGCAAAACGTCGGCCAGTTCCTCGCCTTTAGTAACAGCATCGTCCAGGCTAAAGGTTCCGCGCAGCGCATGTTCACCCTCCGGAAGACTAACTTCGTCGACGGCGAGGAGTTGTTACCAGAAGACGACCGCGGCGGCTGCGACGTCGAGTTCCGCGACGTTTACTTCAAGTACGCCACGCGCGACACTTCAATATTCAAGAAGCTCAACTTTACCATACCCGCTGGCACGTTCTGCGCCTTCGTCGGCGCTTCGGGAGTCGGAAAGACGTCCACGATCAGCATCCTCGAGCGCTTCTACGACGCGGACCGCGGTGACGTTTTGATCAACGGGAAGGAAATCCGTTCGATGAAAGTGGAAGATTATAGGAGGATCGTCTCGCTCGTCGGACAAGAACCCGTCCTGTTCAACGGTACGATCAAGTACAACATCCTCCTAGGCGTTGACCGCGAGGTCTCCGAGGAGGAACTCCACGACGTCTGCAAGCAGGCCTACATCCACGACTTCATTAGCTCCTTACCGGAAGGTTACAACACTGAGTGCGGCGCGAAGGGTATTTCGCTATCCGGAGGTCAGAAGCAGCGGGTTGCCATTGCGAGGGCCTTGATACGGAATCCGAAGATTTTGCTCTTGGACGAAGCAACTAGCGCATTGGTGAGATCTATTTCTTCCTGTTTGATAGTTCATGAAACTTGAGTTTTAGTAGCTTTTTGCTAATATCTGGTGTATAGGACTCCGAATCCGAGAAAGTCGTCCAGCTAGCCTTCGAGAAGGCCGCGCATGGCCGGACTATGATCGCTGTCGCTCACGTAAGTTTTATCACACTCCCGCATATCTCGACCGAAATACTAACTTTTTTGTTTCCTTTTAGCGTCTATCTACCATCCAAAAAGCCGATATCATCTTCGTCATGGAGAACGGCAAGATCGCGGAGCACGGAACACACGCTCAGCTCCTCAGGCTCCGAGGGCGTACTACCACATGTGCGAAGCGCAAGCGCTCGACAAGTGAAATACTTACTTACTTTTTGCTGGTAGTCTGGCTTTTGATTTAGCCTTAGAGTGTTTATATTGCTCAGGCTTTTTAAAATTTGTGGATTATCTTCACTAATTCTGCAGGATCGTTCTTGAAGAATTAATCGTTTCTCTTTAATCTGTTTTGATAATTATGTTCTTTTACTCCTTCCTAACAACCGCAATCTATAGACCTTTTTAATGACCGTTACATGTATTACTATTGATATCTTCACTCTTTGTGTTACTCCTCTCATATACCAATCTCGTCCATTCTTTCATCTCCCCTCAGAATCCTTTCATTCAATCTCCTTACTTTTATAATTTCTTCATTTTTCCGATCTTTTCGCTTTTCTGAAATTTAAAAACTTTTCTGGCGGCGTTTTCCCTAAACATTAGTAGGGATGGATGAATTGGCGGATGTTATAACAATCTCTCTCTGATCCTTGACAGCTTGATACCCTACTCTAATGCCCGGAACGATGTTTATAAAATGTGTACGATAGGTTTTAATATTTATTGTTATTGAAATAATCTCCGAAATATAATCAATCTCTTGATGCTTATTGCAACAACGATATATAATATATAATTGAGATGAGGAAAAATTGGGTAAGATGGGCTATGCGACTTCCACTAATTATTGATTAGTCTATTTCCATCCACTGAACAAACCGCGATTCCCAAGGCGAAGAAGTCAAAAGGAAATCTGGCAGATGTGAAGGGGAAGAGGGTGTTGGATTGAAGATATTATTAGAAATTGGAAAGTTCCAATGCTTTGCAACAGCGTGAGAGAAGGAGATCAGGGACTCTCTGGATTTCTTCGTCCTCAGGTGAAAGGGAGCAGGAAATAAAGAAATAAAGAAATAAAAAACTAATATCTAGAATTCGAAAATACAAGTAGATTCATAAAATAATAACACACACAAACAAAAATTGTTTCTGCCACTATCGAACAAATCCGCGCAGGCTGATAATTCATAGGCATTCTTCAAAAGCGAGCACTTCCCTCTAACCAAATAACTATAATTATATCTTCAATTTCGAATCTAATAAGTAGCGTACTACACAAAGAAGTATAAAAGAGAGATTTGAAATCTGTTGATTATCGACCTGACAGGAAAACGTCATACCAAGAAGAACCTGAAGTTTTACCACCAGAGAGAGAGCTATGGTCAGATAGTGATTAGATTGGACCATTCGTAGAAAGTTAACACATATCTCGCCTTCTATGCATATATGACCAACTTGTTGCGGTATCTGGTGAGCAACGCACATTCTTCCAGGGGAAACAAAGAATGGGTGATAAAGTCCGCCCACTCTAGGACCACCCTTCCATAGACCCCCTTTTTGACCTTGCTCACGTGAACACGCTGTCATCATAAAATCTGTAAAACCTAAGGAAACATTTTGGTTGCGCAAGTGCAAGATCATACCTCTTAATATCGTCTTCTGAGTTCGAAAGTCCAGATTATAAACAGCCTTGCCCGGGACAAAGACATCGGATATTCGAGTATTAAATTTCTCTAATCGATACTTGGGTGTTTCGTGAAGTCGAGGAAAACGAGATTCCAGAGTGTAACAGCAAGGACTGATGATACTTGGATAAGACTACTTTATGGACAACAATTGATAATATTTCTCACAAAACAACCCTTAAGAGTTGTGCGCACTACTCACATGGCATAACCTTGAGTCTAATAGCAAAGGCGCCGCGCCCGGTAGTACATATTTCTCGAGGGTAAGATTCGAGAGAGAGCCTATACTTCCTAGTAACATTTCTCCAAAATATATTCCACGTTCTGCTCGAAACTGGAAGATAACCCATCGCAGCTTTTATCTTGTGTTAGTTCAAATGATAATATAACAGCCAGATTTAGCATACCTGTATGGGGCTACAAGCCATTGTCCACAGAACCATTGCCGATGGTCAGTACCACTTCTATAACAGTATACTCGCCGAGAAGACTTACATAGAGGTGGAGGGATTCAGCAACAGCTGTTCAACCGTGAAGTGGGTAATTAACAGCTTCAATGATACCCCTAGAATCGAACATTGATTACTCGCATGTTTTGGATACCGTAAAAGCCGGGAAGAGTCCATAACATCGAGTACAGTCGGTTGAAGTATAGAGAAATCTAGAATCTTCCGGACATCGCCATATCTCGATGCTGAGTCCTAATTTTCTTGTAGGATGGATGTCTACTCAGAGCATATTTTCGAAACTAGGTCTTTAAAAAGCCCTTATCTTAGCTCTATACTTACCCCGATGGTCCGCACGATAAATGCGACGAGGCGATCGAACGTAGGACTCCCATCAAGGCAATAGAACACTATTCTACTTGGTGGTGTGCGTCTCTTACTCTTATGTTTGTTTATCCATTCTTGATATTAAAAACGCGGCATTGACCTCGACGATATATTCCTTTGTGAGTTAATTAAGTAGTGTCTGCTATATAATTTGGCCAAGAATTACACCCACGTATATTACGCAGCCGAGAACAAGAGGAAGTGCGCATCTAGAAGACTACCGCTTTTCCTCAGCGGCCTTCCGTTCAGAGATATATGATAGGACGCAGGGAGTTGTTTCCCGATCTCAACGGCCGCCCTCTTTGTACATTAGCAAAACGATAATCCATTATTTACAATTAGGGCCGCTTAACCTGTATACGACGTCGATAACAACAAGCAATTATAGCTTCGTACCGCAGTAGAATACCTTAGCGATATCGTTGAAAGTGTTGATCAAGGAATACACAAAATAAAAGAAAAGGGCAGATAACATAAACCTCCCGAATCTGCAACATCACAAGACTCCACGTCTCTCGGACAGTATATAATGCTTCATTATTGAAGAACGCGAATTCACAGACAACTTCATATGATATTATTAGAGCTTTTACAATAAAAATAATAAGCCATACGTTTGGATTCATGACTCAGGGGAGAGAAATTATAGAGTACCAGAAGATTGCTCGTCGTGATTGATAGAACGCCTAGAAAAGGGGAAATATTTCCGGGAAGAGAACCGTCTGATAGGTCGACTTTGGCTGTTACATCGTTTATTTGCAATCATCAGATACGAATTAAAAAAGCTACCAAAGATCACCTTATTCATAGCTGATTCCACAAGGCGACGGAAAGGCGTATAGTGAGTCCTTAAAGACCTAGTACCGTACTACCTGCCGCAGGTTCATAGGTTAGAGGGAAAGGTTTTGAGTCAAGGCGTGATAAATTTGAACTCATCACTTATAATATGGCGTCTTAGCTCATATACCCACGAACGTCCACATGGCGGATTTATACTCATGGGTAATGATTAGTAAATTAGAAGACGACAGCCCTAAGGATATGTATGATTTAATACAGTAGATTACCCCATTGGAAATAAAAAGTAGTTCGAGCGTGTACTATTGAAGGAGGGGGCAGGAGGCGATAGTTAAACTCCACCGCACGACTGCCCAACCAAAATTCAACTTATTAACTGCGTGGAAGATGCGATTCACCCTTTGTCTGAACAGCACATAGCTCGTACAAGCGCAAGAATATTCAATCCTTATAAAATCGAATAATTCTAGGCACCTTCCTATATCGTTTAATTACAGAGATACCTCTTAGGGAAGCACACATGATAAAGCTTGTCGAACGCCAGCTACATATGTTTAACAAGTGCCTTTGCGCAATTGCCGCAAATGATTTACAAGGACCATCAAGTATCATAGCCTTCTTATGCAGTGTTGAGGTCACTGAACTAGTACGACCACGATCGGATAAAGCAGTCTGAAATGCATCCAATGGTCACCGAATAGAGCAATGCAAGGGTTGCTGCGTCTCCGTGTCGGATAGATACTTTCATGGAGGTGAAGCTATTGAATAGATTACCACCATTCAAAGAGGCACTAGAAAGAGGCACTACTACCATCCGATAAAGTCTCGTAAAATACTTCGGGTTGTGTTTCGCAAAGCTTCTGCCCATCATACAGTATGCTTAAAGAAAGAAGCCAAATCATTCTATAGAATTTGAAACAGAAAGCGACTTCAAGCGATCGAACTATTAGAGAAGTTGTCATACTCTGGCATTAGATGCGTAAACGCTCCATACGACCACACCTCATCTACGATATAATATTCCGAAACGTGCATCAACATATACTTCAATCCAACAATCTCATTCCCATCCCACCAGCAACTTATATCTCTAGTAATACTGTGAAACACTCACGGGATAACTTAGCCGGAGTGCGCCGGAAGGTTGTATATTGCAGGATCCTCCCGCCGATCACATGGAAATCACTACGATTAAAGGGAAAAATAAAACATGAGCGCCTGAATTACGAGATGCGAGTAAACATTCGGGCTGTATGGGGTTAAGAACGCTCCATACTTGTAAACTAACCTACAAAGTGGTATCTTCCATCCGGGGACTACGCTACATGGCTCATAGGAAAATGGAACAGCTTTTCGATTTCTAAAAGCTTTATAGTTGCTCCGGGGCGGATCGCCTCAGTGGCCAAGCATACATGGTTCGAGAGAGATGGACTCGCCACAAGGCGTCTAGATTATACGGCTTGGAGAAACCGCTGCAAGGAGCTATACTAGTTGGATTTCGAATCTTGCCCTGGACGCGCATACAAGGCTCACTTCGAGGACGAATGTAGTAATAAACCAGGTTTCATAACTTATCGAATCAGAACCAGACAGGATTCGTAACTTATCGAATCAGTTTAGGTGGAAAGCATGGAAGAATTCTAGGGATATATAATTAGTCTAAAAAAGGAAACGAGAACCGTAATATTATACACAAACCACCCAATGCAATCGTAATAGACCATGTGAAAAAAATGCCTCTTTTTGCTGTTGTACCCCCGTAAAAACAAGAATTCGTGACTCAGTAGAAAAAAAAAGAACCGTAATCATGAAAAACCACTCTTGAAATATCATTCACATCGCCATCTCCCCATCTTGATTCCACACATCCCCTTCCTCGTCGTCCTTCATCTTCGGCTCCTGCTGCTCCGCAAACTGCAAGCAGTCATCTACGTAACTCAAAATCGCGCCCACGCTATCCTCATCCCCGCTCTCCAACTTCAAGTAGCTGACCATGCTGAAGTCCTCTATCAAATTGACCACCTTCTCATTCAACCTCCAAAACCGCTCGTTCGTATCCTTCCTGCTGTCGTCCAGCAGCAATAGCGGATCCGGATCCACGTACCGCTTTAACTCCCGCCGCGTGAGCTGGCCGCGTATTAAATCCATCTTCGAGAGTATGTTAATATGCGGTAACTCCAGCATGATCATCGCACTCATCGCGCTCAGCGTGCCCGCGAAGAACTTCGCGCGGTCGAGCGTGAACGTACTCTCCAGCAGGAACGCCGCACACAAATTATACGAATGATGCATCTGTAAGTGCTTCGCTAGCCTTGGTAATACGGGAATATGACTAAACAACTCGATCTGTCCGGGGCAATCAAAAACCACGAGCGCTTCTTCGTCTCCGGGGCCGAGTTCTTCGTCTAGCCAGTCTAGGTTCTCGAGGAGGAATTCGAAGCAGGATACGAGAGCGCCGTTGGGACCGAGGTTCAGCTCGTCCATTACGTCTTCGACGGAGATTAGGGAGCGGATGTCGATGTCGGGCTCGTAGGCGAAGTTGTCGGCCGCCGGGTCGAGGTTTACGTAGACGCAGGCGCGCTTGAGGTTGCGGAGGTGGGAGATTAGGGAGGAGCAGAAGGTGGTCTGAGCGGCGAGAGCTGGTTAGTCAAATTCTCTTCATGTGTGGAACTGAAGAAAGACCTCTTTACCTTGCCGCAGCCGGCGGGCCCTAGCACCAGGATGCCGAACCTGTGCGCCATTGTAGTCCTTCTTAAGTTTCGCCTTTTTTACGCTGCTAGCTGTTGATCTCCTGATATGAAGGGCTTAGACGGAAGGAAACCGAATTTAGGGATTAAAGACTTTCGTGGAAGGATCCTGGAGAGCTACTTGAGGACGATGGAAGCTATGAGTAAACGAAGCTCTTCTTTGACGAATTTTGGTTGAAAGAAAGAAAAAAAAAAAAAAAATAAAATAAAATAAATTCAATGAAAGCTTTAAGTTCAGAATTCGGGCTGCTGCCGTTGACTTTGAGCCGCCGGTCTAAATTGCAATATAAAAATCCGAGGGCCAGAAAAATTTAAGCGAGGCGCAACAACACCCTGCAAAAAATTCTAGTGAGCTGGTGCGAGAACATTGAAACGCCATTGACGCCATTATATAATTCACGCTTAGCAATTAGATATTATTTTCCAGGTTTTATAGAGCTCGTAAGCTATAAAGTAATGTATAACAAAGGCGTTTTTCTGGAATGCAAAAGTTTCATGTCTTTTTATTTTAATATTTCCTAGTTATATGCAAGCCGCGAACCGTTCAGTTACTAGCTCGCTTGCCTCACGATCTCGCTTTCGTTCTCACCAGAGGGGGAAAAAAAAAAAGAAAGAAAATAGGAATCGATGTATTATATATTCTTCTGCATAGACTACTTAACTAACACTAGCACTAACTCTTAGATTAAAATGCTATCCTAATATAAGACAGTTAGCCTCACGGATCTAGTATATTATTTATGAGCTCCTCGGAAAATTATATATTATAGAATCTACTCAGAGAGCTTGAAACCAACGCCCTTAGAAAAAAACAATTCTATTCTTTATCACGCTTCCACAAAATTCCTATCTTTATAGCAAGTGATGAAGAATACATTACTATTACAGTGTATATATATATATTTATTTTAACCTACTTAATTACATATAATATAATTGTGATAAACGCCATATATATCTAGATTTACTATACTATACAAAAAAATACCAGTAAACTTATTTAGTAAAAAAAAAAAAAAAAAAAAAAAAACGCTAAATAAAGCAGAACAATACTATTGTTCAAAAGAATAACACAGAAGGATATCAGCCAATAAGAACAGAAGAAACTTTAGATACATAACAACTTGATATATACGGATTACTATTTTTATACTTTACTTGGATGTTAACTATATATTTGTATATACGTCCGCTGTTAGTTATTTTTAAATATTTTTTTCGGATTTTTTATGGAATAAAACATCTTTATACAATAAACAGGGTCAATAAAAAAAAAAAAGTAGAACCGTGAACTCCGCGTGAATGTTACAAGAACAAAAATGAAACAGTTAATAACGGTCTGACAAGTTTTGCAAAGCATCAATAGAAAATGAAGTGGAAAAAACAGAAAAAGAGTAGGTAGCTCTCTGGATAAAATGACTATTATCTGTTAACTTTGAAAAAGATATCTGTTACGGCCAGGCTAAAACAAAAAAAGTAAAAGCGTGGAAGAAGAAAAAAAAACAAAAAAAACCTCTGGTGATCGAGTATAGTAAGGAATAGAAAGATACAAGCGTTGGAGGACCAACGGGAGGGAATAAAAGAAGCGTGCATGTGCTTGTGTGTGAAAGGTGAATAATTTCTAGCAAAATATAAATAGTATGAAGGAATTAGGAAAGGTATCTTAGTCAGGAGGAGATGACTTAGAAGAAGGAGAGGGGCGTAGAATCGAAGAGTCTTGAGGTTTGAGAAGCGGAGTACAGGGCGAGAGGCTGATATTTGGCCCACTGAAGAGAAGGAGAAAATTATTCGCATGATAAGAGACGATGCGTATTCGTTAAGATCGTGATCGGGTCTATCGATGAAATCTGGCTGTTATAATATTCTGTATAAAACTTTTCCAGTATAAAAAAAAAAGAAAAGAAAAGAAAAAAAAAAGAAACACCCCGCATAAGCCAAAACAAACGAGAAAAGAAAAAAGAAAGCGCTCCAGCTCACGTCCCATTAACCGGCGCCGAAACCGTAACCACCGGCGTCGGTTGCTGCTGCTGCTGCTCGCTCTTCGCCGCCTCGTTCCGTTTACTGATCTCAGCCTTCTTGGACAGGATCTTCTGGTAGAGCTCGGCGAGCTTAGCGCCACTCATCTTGTTCATGGGTAGTAAGGCGAGACGGCGTCCCACAGCGGGGTTTCAGCTCCGTCGCCCGCTGCGTGTTCATAGCGGCCAGGGCGTCGTCGATGTTGGAGCCGATCACCATAAGCTTGTCCCTGATGAAGTTCGCTTTCTCTTTACGCTTCTCGACGTCGTCTGTTATCAGATCTACGCCCTTGAGCTCCTTTAGGGTGTGCGGACGGGCCACAGGAATTCCTACAAAACAGAACAATTCATTAATTATAAAGAAATATAAGAAAGGAAGGAAAGTAATGTTACGTACCTCAGCTTCGTTATCCCTCTTCGGCGGCTTCGTAGCGTCCTTGCCGTGCCTGTGCGAAGACTCCTTCTCCGACCTCCTACCCCGGTCCTTCTCACCTTTCGACTCGACCCTGCTGCGGCGGCGGTCCCGGTCGCGGTCGTCCTCGTGGCGGTGCTTCGACTTGGACCCGACCTTCTGACGTTTCGGCGATTCCGAGCCGTTATCCAGATCATCGTTCGACTTGCGCTTGAGGCCCGTGAGGACCCTCCTAGAACCCTCCAGCTTCCTCCGCTTCGGCGAATCCGAACCTTCGCGCCGTGGCTCCGCTTAACACTTGTGCCGACCTACTCTTCGACATCGGAACGGGGGAAGCGGGGGTGGAACCTTGCTTACCCCTACCTTTCTTCGCAAGTAATGAATTTTTATGCGCAGCTGCTATAGCTTTGAGCTCCTTCTCCTTCGTCGTCCTCTCTCCGCTCCTTGAGGACGTTGAGTAGGTAATTCGCTCTCCGGCTCAGATGCTCCGCTCCCGCGCCAACTTCGCAACCCCGTCCCCGCGTTTCTGCTTCTTATCCACCCGGTGCTCCTCAAGAAAAAACTTGTCCGTGAGCTCGAGCTCCGGATCGTCCCTAATAGGAACCCAATTCTTGTAACCGTGCTTGTAGATACCGACGCAGAGCATACCGTCCTCTTTAGCACCCCAGTCGCACGACACTTCTCGTTCGACTTTACGTCAGATATACGGAACCTCAGCGGATCGGAAAACTGCTTGATAGCACCCCTTAAAACCCGCAGTAAGTCGGTATCTGCAGTATCTTTTCGGCGTTCATATCCTTCACCCCCCTAAACTCGAACAGGATCGCCTTTTTGTCCTTCTTGGAGGTTGCGGCGGCTGTATTCGCGACGGCTTCCTTGCTGAGTCTGACATCTCCGCGATCGTCTCCTTGACAACTTCCGGATTGCGGTCGACGATACGGCATCGGACGAGGTCATCGTAACGGTCCTCCGGATCCCCGTAGCGGATGTACGCATTATACAAATGCCGAACTTCGCGCTCCTCCAGCGGCTATCGGGATCGACATCATCATCATCTTCATCATCGTTGTTCGTCCTTCTGTGCGCCGCGGCAGCCTCTCGGGTACGCTTCTCGGTTTCCTACTACCCCCGCGGCTGCTGTCGTTATCGTTACCGTTAGTGATGGCAAGCTGCTGAGGCGGCCGTCTGCTCCGCTTGGAGTTCTGAGCAATCTGGTCTTCCAGGAACTGCTTATCCTGCCGCTCCTTCTCCTCCTGCTTGATCGCCTCCAGCGCCTCGGGAGGTATAATATCGTCCCAATCGAACTCAAAGTCCGTAACTTCAAACTGTTTAAGAAGCTGCTGGAACGCCTCGCCTCCTTCGCTGCTCATAAACGTAGCCTGTGCGCGGCTGTATCGTGATCTTCTGCGTGCATCAAGACATCGTCGATATCGAGATCCTCCAGCTTCTTCTGGTTATCCTCTTTTTTACCTTCGAACATCTTCTGCGCGCGCGCCGCGATGACGCTGCTGATTTCCGACGTCGAGGCGCACCAGTTTCGCGCCTTTCTTTTCATGATCTGGTCCGCGGTGTTGGTATCGTGATGCCCATGTACACGGCAAACTCCATGAGAAGCTTCACCCTGGCGCGCTCCAAAACTTCCTCTTCGATCGTATCCTTGGAAACGAAACGGTTAGACCATGACGTGGGAAGTCTGGCCGATACGGTGCGCTCGCGCCATCGCCTGCATGTCCGCCTGGGATTCCATCGAGTCAAAAGATGATGACGGTATCTGCGGTCATAAGGTTGATACCGAGACCGCCGGCTCGGGTACTCAGCAGGAAAGCAAAGTCCTCGCTGCCGGAGCGTTGAAGTGGTCGATCGCGGCTCGACGCGGCGCGGCGGGACAGTACCATCGAGCCGCTGGAACTTGAAATTCCGGAGCTTGCAGTAGTCGCTCAGGAGATCAAGCATCTTGACCATCTGACTGAAGATCAGGACGCGATGGTTGTCTTGCTTGAGCTTTGTTAAGAGACGATCAAGTAAGACATCTTACCGCTGGTCATGACCATAGCTTCAGCGCCTCTTCTTTCGTCGACACGTTCGCGGTAATTGGTCCTCCGCACTCGGAAACATGTAAGGGTGGTTGCTGATCTTTTTCAGCTCCATGACAATGTTAAGTAGTGAAAGCTTCTGCTTGTTCTTGTCGTTCAGCGCGGCGTAATTTCTTGTTAATATATTCTGTACCACTCGGTTTGGATGTCGCTGAGTTCCACCCGGATGATCTTTTCGGTCTTCTTAGGAAGCGACTTTTCCACATCCTTCTTCACGCGACGCAAGATATAAGGCTTCAGAGATTCCTGCAACCTTTGGATCTCCTTATCCGCATCCGACGCCTGAAGATCAATTTCGTCTCCGATATCGAGTTCTCCGGGCATAATGAAATCGAGCAGCGCGGCCAATTCACTCAAGTTGTTTTGGAGCGGAGTACCTAAAGACGGACATTAGAAGACAGACATTAGAAGACAGACATTAGAATAAGTGTTAACGGAGAAGATCAGACGTTACATACCAGTAATCAAGAGACGATCCTGCGTTTTGAAGCTTTTCAGGTCATATAACACAGACGCGGTATTTTTAACCGATGCGCTTCATCGACGGCCAGAAGATTCCACTTGATCGACTGCAACATCGTCGAGTCCAGGTTGATAAACTCGTAAGTAGTCAGGAGGACGTGAAACTTTGTCTTCCTCTGCGTATCGTCCGTGAAAAGCTCGTGCTCGACAAGGATCTCACGAGACGCCGCGTTACCGGTATAAACCACGTAGTTCAGGTCTGGAGCCCAATTGTTGAAAGCCTCACACCAGGACGCACCGTCGACAAGGAACAACAACGAGAAAGGACCCGCTCGCTTTTGGTCGTTCTTGAGCCAGCTGATGAAAGAAATGGTCTGCACTGTCTTGCCAAGACCCATTTCGTCGGCGAGGATGCTGTTGCGCTCCTTGGTCCAATGAAGATTAACAGTTGAGACTTTCATCTGGAAGTCGCGCAGCTCGCCGTTCTTGATGTAGCTCGGTTGCGACTGGAGCGCTCGGAAAGTCGGGCGTTTGCCGTATGTGGTTGAAGTTTTGGACGAGTTGAATTGAGCGATCCGGTTTAGGTACGCATCGATGTGAGGTTGTCCTCCGATTTCGCTCACCAATTCCTCCTTCTCCACGTGCACTGGTCGTAATTGCACAGTTTCCCTGAAAAGGACGCTCGAGTAAGCAACAACCTTCACTGATAACGAATAGATAAAGAATAGTTTTCTTACACTTGACAAGGTTTCAGCGCCGCCATCCTCGTCCTCCCGCGTGGCGACGACGCGCTCGACCAGCTTCTTCTGCGCAATCTGCTCGCGAACCTGCTCACGCTCGAAGTCCAAGATCTCGAGGTCCTCGCGTGTTATGCCAGGCCGCCGCCGGTTCTCAATGTCATCGCGGACCTTCTTCATGTAATTGTCGATCTTCCTGTAGCCCCTAACTCCAGCCAGTGTCTCGATGCTTTCCCACGTCGAGTGCACGTGCGATTCGTTCGTCCATTTGACCTATATCCTGTAAGCAATTGCGCACTAAAACAGCCAAGGAGAGGGAGCAATACATAAAACTCAATGCATGGCGATCGGTAGCGTCGGTTTCGGATCTACAGATCGGCGCAATGGCGGTTAGCAGAAAGTTAGACGACATCGTAGTAATTTTGCCAGGAAGCCCTTACCAGATCCTTCTTTCAACCGGTGGTCTAATATCACATCGATCCCCTTGGCGTCGACGACATCCTCGCCAGCGTCGTATTTCATGTCGGAGTCTTCGTCCTCCAGAAACTCGTCGCTGAAATCGTCATCCTCGTTGTAGGTCACGACCTTTGTGCCGCGGGTGGAGAACGAGGCACGTCGGGCACTGGTGTCGAGACTTGCGATTTCCGTTTCTTACGCCGTTTGCGCGACGATGAGCCGTATTCATCGCTTTCGGAATCGCTCTCGGATCTCATGATGGGTGTTGGGCGATTGGAGTATAGAGGGTTAGCACACTCGGATTGCGTCGCACACATAACCTTCGCAGCTTCATGTATGATAAGGGGGAAAGACCACACATTTATTGGAACGGGTAGGTGGTGCTCTTTTCCGGGAGCGCGACGAGCTTTTTTTGGGAACGTCACTGTAGTCGTCCGACTCTTCAGCCTCTTCTTCATCTTCCTCTTCCTCGTCGTCTTCATCCTCATCGTCCGTAGAGTCAATCTAGAAAGACGAGTTAAAACCGAACTCCCGTAACGATACGTAGCATTGGATGAAGAGGTCACTTACTATTTTCCGCGAACGCGATGCGGTAGCAGCGCACGAGACTAGGAAAGAAGCTCACAAAAAGGAAGAGTTAAGTTCAAAGATCGCGAAAAGGGTGCGTTGAAACAAAAGGGACAAAAAGGGAAACGAGCACGTACACTTCTCCTGAGTCCATATAGATCGGGATCGTATTCTTCCCTGACGGCGGCTTGCTTCTTCGGTTTAGGTTTCGACCTCGACCTCATGGGGATCGGCTCGGGATCGCTATCGGTTTTCTCCGCCGCTTCGTCGTCATGATCGTCGCTTCCTCCTCGTCGACTTCGAATCGGCATCCGCGTCGTCCTCGTCTCGTCCTCGTCCTGGCTGGAAGACGACGACGCATCATCGTTATCGTCGTTATCGTCGTTATCGTCGTTATCCTCCTGCCCGAGCGTCGTGGCTTCGTTTTCGAACTCGTCGACCTTGTCGTCGTCCAGGTCCGTCAGGACGGAATCGGAATCGGAACTGTCGCCGTTGCGTGTGCCGTTTACATGGCCGTTCGCGGTGACCGAGGAGGGGAGGTATCGTTAAGGGATGCGGAGGAGAAGGGAGGGAAGATACCGCCTGGACGCCAGCATATTTCCCTTAGGATCTGGAGAGGGAAGAAGCCAGATTTTTTGGGGAGTGGTTAGCAGCGGGTACCAGCCGAAGCAGGGGCAAGGAGAAAAGGTCCACGGGGAGAAATCAACGCGACAGACGGGGGCGTGAAACAGACTTCCGAGAAATGATAAGGGGAATGATATATATATAAAAAAAAAAAAAAAAAGAATGAATGAAGGACTCCTATAGAAGATTTGGATTCGATAAGGTTCATCCAGGGAAGGTAATAGAAGGGATCGATAGACTGATTGGTGAGGCTCTGCCACGAAATTCAGGTTGAGGAAGAATAAAGGGTTGGAACATTTGGGCGGATTATTCTTTTTTTTTTTTT